>QNGE01000110.1:343746-375039 GCA_008508345.1 Paragonimus westermani
CTCTTCATGTACTCAGATCAGCGGGGGATCGTGTTTCTTTTGGCAGACAATGTCGTACATCTATATCATGATATCACAAGAGCTTGTCAGCTACTCCGTGAACTTGTGGCGCTAACCTCACAGAAAATGCGAGTGCGTGCTAGCATGTCATATATACCAAAGCTTGGCAAGGTGTGCAACTCGATTGCCAAACTGACAGTTGTCTGAAAAAACACTGAATCGGTTTCAGTCTCAACGTACTGCAGTCGCACGGTGTAACAGCAATAAGGAGTGAGTGCGCCCAGCGAAACAGAGCTGAGTTTTGTACCTCTGTCACATCATTCAACTGCATCACCACTTGTCCCCGACACCACAGTGTACCGGCTTCAAATTGTGATGTTGTCTGTCAACTTGGCGCGCCAACCCATAGTCATGTGTGAATCTGCCAGCTGCAGTTTAGTGAGCCACACATTTTGAGACCAACGTACCAATCGATAATGAGCTTAGTGACAACACGCAATTGTGGTGGTAGCTTCGTTTTATAGGCCTGGGCGGCGTGTGTTTGAAATTGTCGATATACGATTGGTCGGCTTGGTAGGTCGGATGTGCCCCGACGCTGCCTTCAGGACGCCTGTGAATGCGATACATTGGGTGATTTTTGTGTTGACCTAAATTGCTCTTCCCAGGATGAATATAAGGCTGATTAGGCATTTTTAGCGTCCTTTACAGGGATTTGTTTTTAGGGTAGATTTTCGTTTCAGATGCGTTCAACACAACTGAGTTAGTGAGTGGGATGTCCAGCGACCGTAAGCAACCGTAAGTGACCTTCACAGTTGGCATGGTCATGTGCTTCTCTAGCCTACACGAGGGACTTCAACCATTGTTCCGTTGTTTGTTCGGCGCCCATAGGCGTAGCGTTAGTCACATCAAGATAAAAAACGGGCCAGAAGAAAGTTCAGACAGTGCAGTGCTGGTATGTAACAGGGATGACAGAAATCCGCACGATGGCTCAAAACGCTCGTGATGGCGCGGGAGAGGCCTGACCGTATTAGCTGTGTGCCACTTACAGTCGTAATCTGTTAGACCCTTTGTAAAGCAATATTTTCGAGCAGCTGAACACTTCGGCAAAAATTGCGCGAAAGATACTGGTGTGTTTGAGAGGCAGATAGTGCCCTTACCTTGCGTGGACTTTGGCGTTCCGTTTTGTAATCAAAATGGACTTCTACACCTGTCAGAAACGATTCATTCTCACTGTGCTTGATAGGCGTGTTTTGGTGATGGTGCCTCGTTCGACACATGCTGCGCTGTCACAGCTAACCTAAAACGATTATCTTCATCAAATTCTAACTACCTCCCACTTGCAAGTCATAACTTCAATCTTACCGCCGTTTCCATTAACATGGTGCATTGTCATAACCCGTGACGCTTGATGTTTGCCGAAGCCATAGTAGTCAACTGGGCTAGACATGACTTTTTAATCCCTACAACTGTTCGTTAACCTCACCCTGTTCTGGATTCAGTTCGTCACAATTCCGCGAACAACTCAACTAACAGATATTGATGTTGAATATTTTTTAAAAATAAATGGCACAAAAACTGAAACCAAAAGTACCACGGTTTACTTTCATCTAATGAGGCTATCATTCTGTTACCGGCAAGTACTACATTGGATGAAATAACTCCGAGACCACTGTTTGCATTATCTGTAGCGGAAATCAGTGGAACGCAGAACGCAACATTTGCTCTAAGGAATACATAAAGTGTGAACGGGCATATTCGGGTTTGCCAATTGAGTGCGCACAGACGTTGGCCACAGTAATCCAGCAACTCGGTAGTCGACTGAGTTGGGGTAAGTTACTATGCTCCACATAGAAAGGAGTTACAGGATTTGTCAAACCCCATCTAGCTGAGGTAGTCCGGGTCCGGCAGAAAGTTTAGCTGCTACCAAATACGTGAAGATGAATGACAGAAGAAGTGTACAAACAAGACAATCACATTTGGTATCATGCGAGTTGATGGGACTAACAAAGTCAAGATGCCAGACATCTGAACATACACCAAACAATTGTCAAAACATTCACAAAGTATCCTACTGTAGTGCTGACAGACGGTTGCACCATACTACTCACACCACTATTCAGTAGCCGCATAGATCGAAATGATCGCGGGATAAATACGGGAGACATATGGGAAGAATCGTTGAAAGGCAGAATGATATGTAATGACTTTCGCCACATGATGGAACTGAGACATGGTGTCCAAAGCGACTGAAGCATCCTCAGATGAGTGCGGTGTGCAAATGAGTGTTTTTGTTCCTAGTCCCGTTGAGACGCTTAAGTGGTGTAATGGTTTCTCCAATAAAACAACCTCCGTGTCATCCGCCTTCTGGATTCACAACACTACTTTATTCTGCACAGCTAAACAACCGAATGATCAGATCCAACTGGTGCTACACTCTCGCCTTCACTATGTTCCAGATGTGTTCAATGGGATTCACCATAAGCGAATGCGGTGATAACAATAACTGCCCTCCTTGATGGGCATCTTTGGAAAATATGTTGTCCAAATCAGTATGGCAAGAGGCATTGTCACAAATTACCACTATCGTTGACATAGCTGAACGCTTACGTTTCCTTCAAAGAAAGTCCCATCGACCTGGTGCAAAAAAAGTTGAAGTTCGTCTCATCAATCAGTCATCAAAACAGTCTTGGAGCTCGCATAACACTCCACCACTCGGTAAACAAAGTGCCGTCGTACCACCAAGTTCTCATTGGCATTCATGCTGACGAGAGCTTGGCACAGCTTCTTCACATTGATGAACCGCTCATTTAAATATCGACTGATAGCAGCTGTCGATAGTTCTTTCGCAAACTCTGCTTTCGCACGCATCTTCAAAAATGCGAGAGTCACTGTCGGTGTAGTGGAGATCCATTCCAGTATCATATCGGTTTCCGATTCATTCAAAATTCTACTTCTCTTTCCTCTGCGGGGTTGCGTTTCGTAATTGATGTAATCGACGTGGAGCCACTTACACGCGGTCTAGAAGATTACTCCGTTTAGACGAACTACCATGCGCTAATCATTACCTCTTTCGAAGGGTTCATCAGATCGCCTGCGCGTATCCGGTCTGATACGAGTGTATTCGCGTTCGCCACCCATAGCTGATTTTGCAATACTAAGAAATGTTTACGAGACCACTTGACTGCACCCGTGTTGTAGGTCACAGGAAGATTGATGACATTCATTGGTTCGTACTTTCTGCTCCTATAGACTAGACTCTATATCCCGAGTGGATCACATAACGGCTTTGACAACTCAGGTGTTCTCTCGGACATCGCCGCACGGCCGCAAAGCCTGACTCCACTGGACCAACCATAAATCACCTCCATATCCTGAAAATACAATGGAGAATTTCTACTGCTCTAAACGAAAAGTATTTACACAAAAGATAAATTCTTACGCCCAAAAGAGTAACCAGTATGGAATAAAGTATAGTATGGTATAGTATATAGATTGCTAACAAGTTAAGGGGAATCTAGGAGAGCTCAGAAAGTGAAAAGATTTGGCGTTGTACGAACACGTTTTTCAGATGGTGTGTACGTCACTTCGTTTAGATTTGATCAGTTGGGTGTGATCAGTACGTTACTGAATGTTGAGTCAACTTCCGTCGTATAGTACTTGTCAGAACGATCTGAAAGACCAGCACTTTACAAATCTGAACACTGGTTGCAGGTAATCGCTGAGCTTACCATAGTGGACAAACGGTTATTGAGAATCGGTCAGATTGGTAAAATAATTGGTTGATTTTTCACGCAATCTTTTTGAATGTCAAATCAAGTTGGACGTGGAATACAGTACGCGATTCACTGAATCCGTTAGATCGGAAAAGGTTGCACTGAACAAATGAGTTAACGACTGATCAAATAAACGCAAACTAACGTCACAAGTAAGTTGTAGTGCAGGCCCCTGAGTGTCAGTAGGAACGGAGTTGCGTGATCCAAGAAGCACAGGCGGAATTCGTTCGTACCGATCGTTTGACTGTGGGTTGGCACTGAGCACTGCATTTAGAGTTCAGTGAATTTTTTCAACCATTCATCTGGATGATAAGCAATACGTTGTTTTAGCTCTATACAGTGTGCAGCTCTACTAGTAAGTGGTATGGCATGGGCCGAGAATGCAGAATACAGGAGGTGAAATCGACTATTAGAAACGTGTACATAGAGTGTGTGGAAAGTATCAATTAGGACAGTGACGATGCACTGCAGCCAGCGGATACGGAGGCACGTCAGCGGTGGAAAACAGGATTTGTTCTCACGGTGACCTTTTCACAGTTTGTAACAGGTGCTCACAAATAAACGATTCCTCTTGACAAGCGTCTTTTAGGGCCATTGTTATTGCGGTATACGTACTGTGACTGTATTTGTACCGTAGTACGAATACGTCAAATTTCAAGGAGACATGAGTTGTGCAACACACAAGCCAATATCGTTTTTATTCTGATTGTCCCTCAAACTTGTGAACCAGCTGTGGGTAACGTAGAAACAAGGAGGATAGCGTCCTTCCGAACTGAGGGTTCCAGCAATAGTCCTGTGAAAGGAAACAACACGAACACGCATGAGCTAAAGGCCCAATAAGCCACGCGCACGACCTACAGAAACGAAGACCAAAATGGCGCTGACAACACGACACTACGTTCTGTTGTACAATTCAAATTCAAGTCATGCTTATTTGCAAGTTTCGAATGCGCTTTACACAACCCTACTCTTCACAGAGCACCGTCCCCAGTTGTCCTATACAAATTGGCTAGTGCGCATGCAGTCAGAGGATATGGAGTGTCTGCCGGCTCTCTGCCCATTTTCTCGGAATTTCTCTTTTTTGCGCAATTATTTTTATCTCGGCTCTTGTTTACTCTGGCGACATCTTGGCGTGGTCGCCAAATTATAGTATACCCCTTTAGAGAAAGAACGAGGGTTCTCCACTAACCGTTTTTTGAGAACACGTGACACTACTACAAAAGTGAGGAAAGGTTGTGAAACACTAAGGAACGTTACATCACGGTTCTGTCAGTTGGTTTGTCTTCAATTGGGCTTTTTCGGAGACTGAGAAAACCGCTGACTTTGCAACGCAAGGGAGAAAGGTCGTGATTAACCACAGTTTAAAAACGTATGACGCGCGTTCCCCAACTTTCGGTTGCACTTTACAGCTGTCCGGAAAAATACGGTTCAGACAGGAGCCCCTATACGTGTCTGTTGTGTCCTGTTAAGTGCGCGGATGCATGCAGCGTGTGCAGGCCTAGGTGGTGGACCCGTTCAAACAATAGAGAAGCAGTTTATATGTACGATAAACATAACAAGTATGGAAAATGATGCGTAACAAGGGGGCAAAAAGCGACAGACTCTAGTGTGATTGGACTGGGTCGTGTGGCCTTCCTGATTGGACAGGTAAGCTTTAACCTGTTTACAATTACATGTTGACATTGTGCAGTCCAACGTCTTACCGTACAGCCGTGTCTGCTCGCAATTGCCCTCAGTCCCTACTGTACACTTGCCTCCTTGCTACAATACTGTGTTGCTGTTTAACATTACCCGCGTTCTACATTCTCGTTACAACAATTGCATAACCTACTGTAGAGAGAACGGGCGATCTCACTACACTACTTACATTACCACTATCTAGTAGTGAAGTGACGGAATGGATCGAAATGGCCGCGGGACAAGTAGCGGAGAGATACGGAAAGGATCATTGGAGGGCAGCATCGCACGAAATGGCTGTTGCTACATGAAGGAACTAAGGATTGACATCCACGGCGACTGAGACGTCCCGAGACCAGTATTGTGTGCAAATGAGTGTTTTTGTTCGTAGTCCGCTTGAGAAGCATAACCCATGTACTGGTTTCCCCGAATAAATAACCGTTGTGCCATTCGCGTTCTCGGTTCCCAACTCTACTAATTACAATGTACGAGCTACTTTAATAGCTTCACGGGACATGACAGTTGACGTCATGGACAGTGAACTTACAGTGAATTCTTCCGTGCTGTCCCTTTCAGTTTATTGCAATTCGCTTGTTCCGCACCGGTCAGTTTCAGGTATGTTTTGATTCTCCCTATTCGCATACAAAACCTACTCTTAAGGAGGCATTGTCAACAGTGGATCGGTCCAGGATTAGCAGACCAAACTTTTCACAGTATCCGGCGCGATGTTCTGGATGCAGCTTACCTAATGAAGAGATCGCTCACACCTAAAACTGTTTGCCTGCAACCTTGGTGAAAATTTGGGACGTTTCAAGAAGTAGCACTGTGCTGAGAATCACCCGACGTTGTTGAACTAGAGTAACAAAAACCGTATTTTTAAACTGCTGGCTTGGAGACTTTCAGATGTGCTGTACGGTTCTTATCGTACACTTACCATCCTTGCTACAATACAATGTTACTGTCTAAGCGTATCTGCCTCCTACGTTCATAGTCTACATAGTTTAATCGTTACAGTGCAATACCTGGGCTACCTCGTTAACTGTCTTTTGCGTTTATGTGATACAACGGTATTTATGGTTGGTTGTGTGCCAAAACGTGAGCTCCATCCCACTACGAATGTGAACGCCAGAGCATGAGTGGCGGTATCACAAATCGAAAGACTTCTGACCACTGAGTGAATCTGTCGATACGCCCAAGGTGGTATTAATGCCAAAAAGGTCGACGTGCACGTGACCAGGGCGTGTCTCAGGAGCCGATCAGAGTGACGGCATAGCGGCAGACCTTAGAACGTTGACAAGCCAAACGATATTGTGTGCGATCACCAGTGGCTTTGTTCAGAACTAAGTTCCCCAGACTTTGACCCCTGGTTGTGACGTAATTATTAACAATGTCAACATTACATTTCAATTCTTATGGAACCATAGGTTTTGGTGATCGATTTCTGAATGTTCCGTAAGACTTTCTCTTTTTTTCAGGATCCCTGGTCTGAAGTGTAGCACTGTGTGTAAAAGAAATGTCGAACAAGTTTGTCGATTGAATTGGCGACAGAGCGTCACCTGAAGCGTTTTATTCCCCTTTGATAAACCGGATGCCTGATGGGTACTGGAAAATGTAACGCAAATGACTTATCTGTTGGCGAATACCGATCAGGGTTGGTTGACAGGTCATCAGCTGCGCCCAGGATAAACGTAAAATCGAAGTCCCTCAACAAAATGACGAGAATTTATGATGGCTAAATAAACCAACAGTAATTTACGGATGAAAGTACTGTAGCGAGTCTGTACTGGCTGAAACGAGTAGACGGAGAACGATGTGGGTTTCCGGTTGTCGTCCATTAAGTATCAGAATGACTCCTTCAAACAAATGTGGCACACTCGTGGTGACGCTGATGGAAGAGTATGAGTTCAAACGGCGGGTTGGTGTCATTTCTGCCAGCATCTGTTTTATTGAGTTAGATGAATTAATTGAAGTCGAAAATATTTCCGCGTGTTTACTCTACTTGAGTTTCAACAAGATCAAATAACAAACTAGTTAACTCGAAATAACCTGCTGAAGTAGGTTGAAGAAAAGCTCTATCCGCGGTCACGTTATGAGTAAGCAGATGTACTCTAGCTGTGTTGATTTGGTGTCTGGGGATGTTCAATGATGGGATACGTAACTGAGATCCGCCAAGATTGATATCAACGCTAGTGTTATTCAGGCGTTAAAAAGTGGAAACAGACATACGGAATTTTCTTGGTACTGGAACTATCTGGGTATGTGTGAGACGCCGGTAGGTTTGTGTTGCATATCTAAGACCAAATGACGCTCGCGAAACTCCAGACAGTCCAAGTAGTGTAGTGAGTACAGTTATGGGATCATCGTCTGCAAAATAAAGTTCATGTTAAGTCCGTATCAGGTTGACTCACAGGCAAGTAGTATTGTCGTACACACTGGATACGATAGCATAGGTTCGTAGGTTCGTGTACTGTTGCAGGAGGGAGAACGACCTGTGATTCTGCGTTTTTCCTTCCTTATCGGTTGTAAACACTTTTGCTGGACAGTTCATAATAGTAAAGAAAAATACAGAGAAATGAGTGAAAAGAAATTTCAGTGGTGTGCAGTCATATCACCAACGGCCATCATAACACAGTGAAACAGCTCACTTAAAAACGGTGACGTGTGAGTTTAGACACTGAGTGTAGCGGCAGTTTTGTCGCGCAGACTGCGCCTGTGGCACACGTTTTGCCACCCGACCACCGTTTGCCCATACACTGCTGGTCACGTGGTTTCCACAGTCCACGTGAGCTTCGTCTGGTGCGCAGCCACGTGATGGTTAGCCTGCACTAGCCATGGCTGCGCACGCGTAGGGCGCACGTACGCACGCACTCACTCACGCACGCATACACGTGTGTGGTTGGTCGAACTTGGCCGGCTACGTTCGAACAAGACGAGGGGAGCTGCTTCAGTCCGCAGGCACGGCTTGACAACAGCTTGACTGATGCTGGCCTGGCCGACGTCAAGTAAGTGAACTGTGTCGTTCCACTGCAAATGAAGGCATAGTCTACTTTGTTAGTTTGTAACCACAAAATCGTAGTCCTTCTTAATAGGTCCGCGATTATTCCTACACATGCAACCACAACTTTCTCAGCATGTGAGTGGTCCTTAAGGTGTACCAGTTTTGAATACGATGTCAGCGGCTCCCTCGTGGATGCATCATTTTGCTCTGATCATAGCACCACACTATAGTTACAGACTTGCAATAGAATGGTACAGCTCACTTACTTGACGTTGGCCAGAGAAACACCAGTCAAGCTGTTTTTATGCCGTGTCTACGGTCCAAAGCAGCTCCCCTCGTCTTGTTTCAACGGGGCTAGTGCGTGAGTGCACCCTACGCGTGCGCAGCCATGGCTAGCGCAGGCTAATCATCACGTGGCTGCGCATCAGACAAAGCTCACGTGGACTGTGGAAACCACGTGATCAGCAGCGCAAGGGCCGACGGTGGTCGAGTGGCGAAACATCAGTTTTATCCGACTTGACGGTAGGCCAACCGCATTTTCACGTTGTTCGCTTCTTGGAATTTCGCTTTCATTGGACATGAACGGATTCCTCGGGATGGTTACATTTTTGGTGACTTCCATTAAAACGTTTCCTCATACTCTCGTGAATTGGGTGAATTTGCACGTTATGGTGTGCTAGTTGCAACTGTTCAACTATATACTCGGGCTAGCTAGCTGGTCATTTTGACGTACTGGCAAAAGTGCACATTTGGTTTACAATCCCTGCTGGATTGATGGGGCACGGCACCAGGTAAAGTGCAAATCGCGGAGACAGTGAACAGACCAGCGAACCCGGTTGAAGGTCAGCTCCATCCAGTTCAGTTGTTTGCAGTGATATCAGATTGTAGGTTCACCGAATGCTCTGTACTTCCTCCCATTGTTTTGGTTGAGGGTTGAAGTGTCAGCTCTGAACTAGTGGTGACCGAATTCCAATGAACGTTCTTCATCTGCATCTGAAAAGTTAGTAATTAATATGAGACACTCGGATGACAGCGGCGAAGAACAGCTTCCAACGAGAGAGTGCTAGCAATGTGAAGAAGATTCAACATTGACTTATAGGCTGTCTTCGCTAACATTTTCCGCGCACAATGTGATTATGGTAAAACTCGGACTAAAAGAACGCACGTATCAACCATTAAAACGCGCACATAATTACGTAGGACTCTGGAGCGCTTACAGATTTATCCCTCAGGTAGGTGAAGGTTTTCATTTGTAGTGACCCCATCCACATATCGCTGATTACGTTTAACGGTCGATCACCAAGTGTTCCCATTTTGTTGCAATCCATGATATGCGCTTACACGTTTCCTTGGACGAACAGAGCTTCCGAAATGTTCCCCGCTCATCCGATCGTAGAACACATGCTGTGTCCATTTCCTATTACTGTGCAGTATCGATTCCTTTGTTCGCCCGCTAGATCAAACGTCCGTTCCGTGTATCGACAACATATTCTCAACGTCTTTTCTCACTCCACTTGTCTGTACACACTGTCTAGCTTGCGAAGCAGAAAACGTTGAGGGAATCTTGTATGAACCCTCTGAAGTTTCAAGGATTTGTACACGGGTTCGAGGCTGGGGACCCAAATTACCCGGATCCAGTCAGTTTGTCTGTTTCGATGTCCGGCGGTTATCTGCTGACATGAAAGACAGTCATTGAAAACATGTTGTAACACAACTCTTGGAGGTTACAGAAAGTATCAAGAATAGAGTAAAATAAAAATCCGACAAAATAGAGTAAATTACTAATCTAACAGATTTTTAGTATGTGAGAATCCAATAACACTTTGGAATGGTACTTAGAAGAGCATCTAGCAATCTCTAGTGGAAGGTTGTTCCAGTAGTTGCTAACCCTATGAGGACAGAACTGTTACTTTATGAAGGTCCGGGATAGAAGTTTATAGAGCTTCTTGCCGTGACCCGTTCTACTGTTATCACCTACTAGGGTAAGGAATTGCTGCACGACTCATGTGCTAAAGAGAAAGTGTGTAAGAATTAAGTCACCACACAGTCTTCGAAACTCAAGTGGATAAAGACCAAGAATTTTGAGGCGAGACTCGTAGGATACATGCCGCAGGCCAGTAACCGTTTTGGTGACTACTCGTTAGACACGTTCGATGGCGAATACGTCTTTCTCCAAACCAGTGTAAACGACTTGATTAGCATACTCGAGCAATGGTCTTATGAAGACCCCGCAAAGCGTTTGAAAGGCATGTCTGTCTACATGGGGGAAGGCTTCTTATATCATCCCAAGAATCACAAGTCCCCTTTTGACAGCCATCTGGTGGTGATAAGAGAAGGATAAACCAGACGACAGTCAAATCCCTAGGTCCTTTTCAAGGTCAACTTTCGGGATACCTATTAAACTTTGTGCACTGTGATCACGAATAGGTTCCCGAAGTCTCTTTCGAGCGACATATGTGCACACTTGAAGAACCTCTCCTGGGATCTCATAAGTTTCTAGTTCATGTGCAAGAGGACCGTGTGGGACACGGTCAAAGGCTTTGGCAAAGTCGAAGAAGATAGCATCCGAGATATGACCATTGTCTTTGGCCATGAAGGTCAGCATATTGTTTATGCATGACCGATGGGGAAGAAATCCTTGCTCAGTCGGAGAGAAGCTACTTAAGAAGAAATGCCCAGGGATGGCGCGTTCTAACGGTCGCTCCATTATCTTGCAAGAGATGCTGGTAAGCCTTATCCGCGGATAACTCGTAGGAGATTGACGATTGCTTGATTTAAATATAGGTGTGACAGCGGCATCTTTCCATGCCTGCGGAAGAGTGCTTGTCCGAAGTGTGTGTTCAAAAAGATTAAAGAGGGGCACCGCTAAACCGAGGGCCGTTTCTTTGAGAATCCGGGAATGGATCGCCTCTGGTCCCATGGCACTACTAGGATTGGTCTTAAACAAGAGGTCCTGAACGTCGGGCAGCTGTCATGAGTGGGTACTGGAAGTGTCTCCTATAGATATTCAAATGCCAGTTTTGCGGGTCCACATCTCAGACTACTGAATACTATTCTCTGAACAACTCGGCAACCACTTGGGGGTTGGAGGAGGTTTCCCCGTCGGGAAGCCTCAGAGAAAGCGCTGAGGGCTTAGTTTTTCTCTGGTGATACATGCACTTGAAAAGAAAATTTTCGTTCTCACGAGCTACCAGTAGGATTTTTTAAATGTTCCTGTTGGGTGTGTTGGTGGATTTCCCGCTTTCATCTGTTTTGTACAGAGCGAAAGGCTTCTTGATCCTCCGACTTACCCTTTAGTTACTGTTTAGAGAACAGACGAGAACGTACATCATGAAGACGACGTATGTTTCAAGGAAGCGGTTGGCGAGAGGAGGACTTCCACAGTTTTCGAGGAACAAATGCCTCATCAGTTTCATGAATGGCAGTTTTAAAAGAAAGATAGTTTGAGTTCACTGTGTTTAACTCTGCTTTCTGGTAGTTTCGGGATGAAGTCTTTGTTGCGCCATTTTGGAGCCAGTAACAAATGAGGTCACAGGTTAGAAGCGTGTGGTCACAATACATCAGCGGCGCTTTAATGACCACTTTGTCTACCAGGTGAGCCTCATTCGTGATGACCAGATCAGGGAAGGAGGGTGTCTGTCCTGGACGGTGTCTTGTAGATAGATCAACATTGTGTGTCCAGGCTTTCTCATGGATCAACATTGGCAATGGTTTCGAGAATCCGCAGTCAGAGTCCTCATCCGAAGCAGCTGTAGAGTTGAGTTTGGGTGTATTGAAGTCACCCATAATGAGAAGATGGGAGGAATTGCCTCGTCGTCCGATACGCTACATGACAGCGAACGGTATACAACACTGAAAAGGAGCGTGTCACGACTAAGAAGTTGCACTTTGATCCAGAGCGTGTCGCATTTCTCTGGGAAGGTATATTCCCCTACGACAGCTGGCGCCGGGTGCTTCTGGCTTCTGGAGGGTAGCGGCCGTTTCATCACAGCCTGGGCATAAGTGTACGTCTCTGTGGGACGTTTCTTCCGCCTCTGTTAGTGCAAGGTCGATGGATTTCGGACGGCCGTCAATTTCGGAGTTTCTGGAAGGTGATTTGCAATTTTGAACCTTCGGAAATTTGGATTGGGATGGAGATTAGAAGATAACTTAAAACGAAATAACCCCGATCCAGTCGAGGAAAGAGCGGCTGGAATGAGTCAAGTGTGAGCCATTTTGGATGCGGAGTGTGACCCCAGCAGACTCATTGGACGATAAAGCCTAGAAATGAAATATGTTCCAAAAGAACTTTTTTTGGTGAAATGGTTGGGGGTCTATGGGAAGAGTGTTGGTCCTTAACACCGTTGGGATATGCTCTTCAGGACCCTTACGACTGACCTTCACAGGGGATGGGGGCAGCCGCCTCTGATGTGGGTGCTTGATGTGGTCCATTCAGGGACACTGGTCCCCTCTTGAGAACAGGGATAAGGAGTTTCAAGTTAGCTTGAAGTTTGGAGTCAGCCTTGACTCACGACCTTGTTCTAACAAGCTGGGAGCTCTTCTGCCGCTCCCACGATGGGAGATCCAGCAAGACTCCCCTGAGATTAGCTTGACTTTTCTCCAGTTCATCCGCTTTTCCAGTACTTCCTCTATGCTAATGTTTGCGGGTGACGTCACAAAAATTCCAAGTGACTTCTCGGGAGCTTTAGCGCGGAGTCTTCTGACAGAAACCATGTTTGTAAATTCTGGAGGGAAGAAGGCGTTTAAAACCATTTTGTCTTGGTCTCCTGGAGAGGATGTGTTCGGAAATCGTCCCCACAAAACAGGCCTCCTCTGCCGGAGTGCCTTGTCCCTCAAGCTGGTCGCGGCCTACCCAATTTGAGCCGTGGACAAAGCCACTGCTTTACGAGAAACCGCCACACCTGGAAGTGCAAGTGCAATATACCTATTAACCGAGCTCAGTTCTGATTTCATGTCAGATAAAGCACTCTGTGTTTCAGCCAAAGCTTTTCCTACCGAGGCCATCTGTAGTGCATTGACATTCTTAGACGTCTTGCAGCTACACTTACCAACGTCTGGTTTCTGCTCACTCGGGGTGGTGAGCAGAGGGCTGAGCGTGACTTCAGATGGAGTGCAGCTTTCTCGAAAAAGACGGCTCATACAGATAAATGATCTTTTTGAAGAATTGAATATGGCGCACTGGTTTTTTCCTTGAGGCCGGTTCACTTAAAGTCGTACCACTGTAGGCACGTCTGGTATTGCACACCGTCCTGGACAGTCATGTGGCAGCCGAATCGACCACAAACGCTCGATAACTTCGATCTACCAATGCTGCTGGACCTCGTGCGCGTCATCGTGTTAGAGTCCGTAAACAAGGTTGACAGGTGTTAACAAAAAAGAAACACAAGGCCAAAAAATCAGATACTATAGAGCTAAAAGAATTCAGTAGGTAATGAATTGGTATGTTATTCGACAACGAATAACATTGATCGTATGTAATTTTTTTGATGCACTAAGCACCAAAAGTAGGAAAAATTGGGTAGACAAGAAGAGCGAGAATATTTAAAACAAATCGCGAATTACCCGATTTCCTGATGAACTTGTAACCACAAAGGAACGTCTCAGACTGAAAACAAACTTCGATATGATCAAACATAATCCAGTATGGAAAATATGCATTACCGTTACACCAAAACGGAATGTTTTACCGGTGTGTGCCATTAACCATCGTAGGGCTCATAAACTGAATTTCAGATTGTGTTGGTGAACATCACAAAAACATCATCATCATCATCATCATCATCATCATCANCGAGAGGTTGTTTGAGAGGAGACACGGTAACTGTCCTGTTAACTCCAATCGATAACCCCACGATTAGGACTTCCAAGACAGGTCGAAATCACTGATCCTATTAAACCTGCAAGACGATATTTTAGATTACTGATGAGTAGTCACCTTGCAGGTTTAATGAGATCAGTGATTTCGACCTGTCTTGGAAGTCCTAATCGCGGGGTTATCGATTGGAGTTAACAGGACAGTTACCGTGTCTCCTCTCGAACAACCTCTCGGGAAACCTGATCATTGCTCAGATCATTGTTCAGATTTGACAATTCGGTCGTGCCTAATGTGAGGTGAGTGTTGCAGTGGTCAACGCGGTTGCCTCATGAAAGCGTAGCCCGAGTTCAAATTCCTCTGGTGTTTCACTGCTGTGCCACTGAAAGTATCAGTACCAGTCGCGAAAGAAATAGGACGGTTCTAGTTTTACAGATCATACTATGAAAATAAACTAAAAGCTGTCGTAAGAGTTAAACGCTGGTGAATTGCAGGGCAAGACAAGCGACAACATGTAAGTCTGTGAAATGTTGTATCGGTCAGCTCACCGAGGTGCATAAGTCCATTCGTGAGCAACCTTCACGCTTCGTTCTGGTCAGCCGAAATCGAGGTATTCAGTTAGTCGCCTTGCATTCCAGTTGAAATGTAAACGTTCCAACATGTAGAGAACTGATTTCACTACATATGTGTAAAGCGTATTGGTCTAAGACCTTTCAATCTATCCAGTGAAGAATCCTATCGATTAAAATAGGGTAGGACCATTTCACGGAATCAGTGGTGAGGTAAAATTCAATTTGGTCAGTCCTGATACATAGAATATTTATTGGCATCGCACCGACAGAGAAATATACTTCGAGGGCGCAAGAACGACAAGTGTAAGCTGTTCAGAAGAAGGTTTTTTTCAGTGAATAGTCCGGTAGTTTAAGGTGAACATCAAAAGGACAATATTTGAGTTCAAACACGCAGAACTTGCAGTTTCTCTTCATGTACTCAGATCAGCGGGGGATCGTGTTTCTTTTGGCAGACAATGTCGTACATCTATATCATGATATCACAAGAGCTTGTCAGCTACTCCGTGAACTTGTGGCGCTAACCTCACAGAAAATGCGAGTGCGTGCTAGCATGTCATATATACCAAAGCTTGGCAAGGTGTGCAACTCGATTGCCAAACTGACAGTTGTCTGAAAAAACACTGAATCGGTTTCAGTCTCAACGTACTGCAGTCGCACGGTGTAACAGCAATAAGGAGTGAGTGCGCCCAGCGAAACAGAGCTGAGTTTTGTACCTCTGTCACATCATTCAACTGCATCACCACTTGTCCCCGACACCACAGTGTACCGGCTTCAAATTGTGATGTTGTCTGTCAACTTGGCGCGCCAACCCATAGTCATGTGTGAATCTGCCAGCTGCAGTTTAGTGAGCCACACATTTTGAGACCAACGTACCAATCGATAATGAGCTTAGTGACAACTAAATACTTGAAGACGGTTCACGTGATTAGAACGCACATATGAAAAACCCGTCAAGGTCGGTTTAATGCTTTGGATGGTCTTGTATAAAGCTGCAAACGATCTTTGTAGTGTGGCGTACTCAATTGTCTTTCAGGGAGTAGAGTGGTATAGCTGACTCATTGTATCAAAAAACCATTCAATAAAGCACGATCTCTATTGTTCACCTCGCACGCTCTCACACCACACGTGCACTGGCGCTCATGAGCCGGAATTCCACTCCACAATACAGCGGGCCGTTTCGAATTGCGCGTCACGTGCACGTCTGCCTGGTTTTGGGTGTGACTGATGGTTTCCGTTGCGGGTTTTTTGCTTGCCATTTCTCAGACGTTGGTCCGATTTCATTCAGTGATGTCCCATCCGATCGCCCTTGTTGTCCATAGTGAACTCGCCATGGGACTTTCGACGTATCTCACCACCACAGAGATATACTCCACCGAGTGTTTGAACAACCACTCCTCCGATTTGGTCATCCATCACACTCGCTCCTCCGAATTCTGGATTGGCTATAAGATAACGAATATCATGTCACTGATGACTGTTTGTTCGCAATCTTTTTCCCGTGAATTTGTTAGAACGCGCACAACGTTATAAGGCACTCTTAGACATAACCGTCAGCAGAGGTTGACATTCCATCCTCTTTACTGCTGGGATGATCACACTATATCGCTGTTTTGTGAAATGCGTGCGCGCAGTTAATGTATGGGCGCCAATACAGCGGGCCCGGTTTGCATGAGTCACCCCTACTGTCACGCCAGTGGGCCCGTAACCTTGCCCATGTCTATTTCTGATTGGATTGCGTCATGTGACCATCCGGAATGGACAGGTAAGCTTTAACCAACTTACAATTGCATGTTGACATTGTACAGTCCGACGTCTCACTGTACATTTGTGCCCGTCTGCAGTTACCTGCAGTTCCTACCGTACACTTGCCCTCCTTGCTACAATACTGTGTGGACGGTGCCAACCAATAAGAACGAGTGACAGGACGCAAGTCAAAGTCAAGGAAGTTATTTTTGTCTCATATATATTGATTCGCATTAAGACATTATTGAGATTCAATCTGTCGTGTAGTGAATACACCGTTCTTGATATCACCACTTGACTTCTTCTACATGGTGACAGAGGTGAAAGACCAGGATCTGCCAAAGATGACGTCCGTTGGAGGTCTGAGCATAGTACCACCAGCCCCACTGAAGCTGAACGAAGACGATGATCTTGCCAGCCGATGGAAGACATGGAAGCAGAAGTATGAGGACTTCCGTACGCTATCTCGTTTGGCGACTACTGAGAAAGAATATCAACTCGCCATGTTTCGGCACGCAGTCGGAGACGAGGCAGTGAGACTGATGAATACATTTTCATTCGAGCCGGAAGAAGACGCCGGTGATTGGGAGGTGATGATGAGGAAGCTAGAACAGTTTTGCTTGGGCCAAATGAACGATACGTTTGAACGCTACAAATTTAACAGCCGCACACAGGGACCAAGCGAATCAATGAATCACTTCATTCAAGCGCTGATGTCTATGTCCGAGTCATGCGGTTTCTGCAAATGTATGCAGGACAAGTTGATCAAAGATAGGTTGATCATTGGGATGAACGATGCCAACATCACCAAACGTTTGCTGAAAGACCCGAAATTGAGTTTGAAGCAATGCATAGATATTTGCCGCAGTGAGGAGGCAGCCGACAAAAAGGCAGAAGCCCTCAGAACTCACTCGACAGAAGAAATCCACCGGATCAACGCAGAATACAACCGGAATCTGAAAGGATGCTCCTTCTGCGGAAGACGTCATGGTGCGCTAAAGGAACAATGCCCGGCATGGAAGAGAAGGTGTGCAAAATGTGGAAAAGCCAACCACTTCGCGAACTGCTGCAAGAGCACTTCGATAAATTCCAACCGAGCACCATACTCCCCGACCATCAGTGCTGTGAAGATGGAAGAACAACATCCAGGAGTACGATCGGCGGAAATCGAACTCGATGGAAAAAGGATCAACTTCCAGTTGGATTCGGGAGCAGGTGTCAGTCTCGTTCCACGATCTTGCATTCCCACGGTGCCGCTGAGCGCCACGAACTTAACGCTTCGCATGTGGAACCGGACTGCTGTGAAACCTGCAGGAAAGTTTACAGCAACCCTCCGCAACCCAGCCAACGGAAAGCAGATCCAACAAGTGATTTTCGTGGTCGAGGAAGATTTCCTGCCACTTCTGGGAGTCGAGGCTATTGAAGCGCTCGATCTGGTAACGTTCCACTGTATCAATGCTATAACTACTGAATTATCACATATTTGCGAAAAGTATCAGGGCGTTTTTGATGGCTCCTTGGGAAGTTTCCCGGGCATTTGCAAGCTATCAATAGACCCAACCGTACGACCAATCGTGTTACCTATGGGTCACCTACCGTTTGCGATAAAGGATAGTTTCGAAAAAGAGATTTCGCGTTTGGAGAATCTGGGAGTGATCAGGCGTGTGGAAGTACCTACTGACTGGGTAAGCCAAGTTACCGTTGTTACTAAAAAGTCTGGTGAATTGCGCGTCTGCATCGACCCAAAGCCACTGAATGCAGCTTTGAGGAGAGAACACTATAGACTTCCATTATTAGAGGATATTCTTCCGTGTTTAGCTGGCGCAGGTTACTTTACGAAGGTTGATTTATCAGCCGCTTTTTGGCACGTAAAACTTGATGAAGAATCCAGCTTTCTCACCACCTTTGGAACTCCGTTTGGTCGATACCGCTGGCTTCGACTTCCATTTGGTTTAAAAGTTTCGAGCGAAATTTTCCAAAAGCGCCTCATTCAATCCGTAGAGAACCTCACTGGTGTTGTGTGCATAGCGGATGACGTTTTGATACACGGTCGGACTAAGGCAGAGCACGACCAAAACTTAGAAAGATTCCTTGCTAGGTGCCAACAACTAGATATCAAGCTCAAAAAAGAAAAGATTGAATACTGCGCGACTGAAGTGATTTTTCTTGGGCATTTAGTAACAAAGGACGGACTCAAGCCAGATCCAACTAAGGTAGAGGCGATTAGAGATATGCCGCCACCATCCGACGTGAAAGATGTATCGCGTTTCAACGGCTAGTATGATCATGTCAGTGTTTAGGTCGCTTCAGAGGGTCAACAAGAACGTCTTGGAACATATCTTTGGTAGCGTCCGAACAAATGCCCTTTGAAGCGTGCGCCGATGTAATGAATACACAACGCTTTTCTGAGTACTGGGTTTGACATCGCACAAGCGATTGTTCACTGGGACCTAATAGAGCAAACCATCCTTTGATCTGCAAGTGAGATTCCTATGCCAGCTTCACCACGAGATTCAGCTTCGGCGTCACTAGAGACCCTGAGGAGAAGCGCTTGGATTGACAGTTATGTATCGTTGAGCTCAATGGAATGACGGCGCCAGAATCGTGCATTCGCGTGCCCAACACAGCACACATCAATTTCCAGCCTTGAGCGAGTGTTAACCACAGCAGCATGCTGGTCAACTTCCCAGAGAGTGCAGACATTGGAAACAGTAATGTTTACCGGTGGCTTTGGCTCTAGAAAACAGTTATCACCTGAGGTTGTGAGGACGATAGAAAAATTGGGTGTCAAAGCAAAAGAATAATACTGTGATAGATGAATTAAGTCTGATTTACTCTGCAACCTTGACATAGTGGTCAGGATTATGCTGACTAGGACTTCGGTCCTACCAGGTGCAACCCTGTGAGGCGGACGAAAGGAAGTAATCGGACGAAAAGCAGACACACTTATGGAGTTGAGTGACGCATTGCTGACCACATAAGGGCGTTTTTTTAGTCGAGCACAATCCTATGGGAATATATAGCAGAACCACTTTTATGGTCGACTCATTGGTGTGTTCCGAATCAGGACGAAAGGGGTTAGAAAAGTGTCTTCAAACAAAGAGCACTCTGATCACCTAACGGTTAACCGTGACCGCCAGCGTATTACCCACCACGCTCAGGAATTATCCGGTATAATCCAAAAGTCCGAATACATCTACTGCGCGAAGCAGTGCCCAGCATCCGAAATTAATGTCTTGTTCACTGCGCCTTCGGGCTAAGCAAGTCTTACACTACCAAGTGAGTCAGACTTTTGAGTTACTGACTCTGGGTAGGGTCCCCTCTGTTTCCTGTTGACTCGCAGGTCACACTTTTGAGTCAGAGCCTCAAGGTGAGACCTTTCAAGTCATCTCGCTTCCGCGGCAAAAAAGATCAGCAATTATCAGAAGTTATCTTTCTTCCAACGGTGTCCTTATTCAACTTATAAGTCACTTTCGAGCCGATCCACTGAGTCACATGTGATTACACTGATTGTATGTAATGTCACCTGGTAGTCGCCCAGTCTATTGAAATCCCGTTTCGAAATCCGAGTCTGCGTGCACAAACTTCATCTGTTCAGGAGCTGAAGTTGTCGCGGTCTACCACTATTGTGGAAAATGGTGAGACATCGCAGTAACTGCTAGGTGGTCTCAGGGCCACTCAACTCTCTTTTGACTACTAATGTTGTTTGGACAGATGATATCACATTGTTGATCTAGTCAGAAGTCTAAGATTGCACGAACGTGACTACCAAAATAATATCAACGTCGCCTGTTGTATGTGTATTAATGTAATTTTTGGATACGCTATTCATCATTAGAACTATAGGTATAATTATCTTCACATAGTTATAACACCCAAATGGGATTGAACGATTTTTCTTAGTTCTATATTTGGCTTTCAGTGAAATATTTTGTAGCATTTTTAGATATACTTCTGAAAAATCAAAAAAAGCTTTAGGTTGGCCAACTAGGTAACATCGTAATGGCTGTGTAGTGAGAGATTCTTACGCAAAACATTTTTCTTTATATACGTATAAATTAGCTCGGTAGTAAGTTGAACGTATTTTTTAGCTACCGGTTTACAAAGACGATCGGAAATGTATATCAGTGGGCTTTGCTCATCATAATCACTTTCGTGCTCGTATAGATTAAATCATTTTGGAATCAAAGGTTCTGGACCTGGAGTGTATCAGATTCTTCACAGTTTCAGCGTTAACTCATCTACTGTTGACTTTCCTATGTATTATTTTGCATCCTACACTAGACCCAGATGCAAAACTTCGTTTGCTCGCACCCTGGTCTAATGCTTTTCTGTTACTCTTTAGTTAGCTCGATTCCAACACAAGCCAAGTCTTTCTGTTAGTCGATAACAACTCTAAATTGACACCTGCTGAAGTATCACATTTAGTGGATTTTGCCAGTGCTGTATGCCATTGCTGTCACCGGGAATTGGACTATCGTCCACGTCCTCATTAGGCAAACGCGTTAAGCACTACGTCGTTGACCTCACATTAAACACGACCCAGAAGCTCAGCCACAATCTGTTAAGAAATCCCACTTTTTTGTCCGAAGCCTCCTCCTTCCTCGAGAAAATGATTTTACTAAATCGGAATGGGCAGAAATGTCCTGAACGATTAGGAGGTAACCTTTACTATGTTTTTACTCGTTCCACCCTTATTTCGCTACTCTCACTGGTGACTTGATGACGTCGAGTGATATTTTTGGTCACTGTTTTCGATCTGCTGATTCTAGAACGTTTGTAGGTCATTATACACCACATAAATGCTCTGTAATTTTCTCCATGTGCCACACGTTTTGGGAGTGCAACAGAGCTACTTTTTGTGCCGCCTTTCGACTTGCTTTGAGAGCATTCAATGGGGACAATTACGTCATTCTCCTTATTTCCTTATTAAGAGGAGGTAAATTCAATTTCTACCAAGCGCATCACTATTCCACATACGAAACAGCGTAGTTTTTCGATGGGTTACAACACATTTTCTTGTGGAGTAAGGCTAGGGTTGCCTGATAGTCTCAAGAGGTAGCACAACTCTGGTACCAATTAACAGCATCGAACCAGTCATGCTTCATTCACTGAGGCCGTGAATGTGTCAAAGGTTTGGCAATTACCCCACCGAGAGCATAACACTTTCTACTGAGTTGACTCAGCTTACTTTGTCTTTAACCAAATTAATACAATCTCCGATTAGTAATTGCAAACGTAGAGGAGACTGATCACAGTGCACGGCTGGTTTGTGAGCGTGAATCATCAAAGATTCGAACCACCGATCTCCAATATGGCCGTCTCTCAAAATGAATGCCTCGGTTAAACTTATCCGTTTCAAAGTGTAAGGCTTCAAGTGGGTTGAGGAATGGGCATACTGCGGAGCAAATAAACTTTCTTGATCATAATTTGTTTCTAGCACTGAACCTTTTGCTGTTCAATCATGCCTTTGAGATACAGCAAAAGTGAAGTTTGAATATGGTGCTACAACCCGAAGCATGATTCCAACACATCAGCAGTGTATACATATATTTTTCACCGAATAAGCAATTGCTTTGTGTGAAAAATGATTGTGAGGGTTAACTCTGAACTCCGTGTTCTTTAAACTCAGGGAATTTAGGCGTTGTGAAAGATTTAGGGATGAGTACTATTAAATTTTAACCGACACAGACGTACGTGTCAGTCATTCAGTAGAATTTGTCCTCTGTTTTTCATATCAGTTGGACCGTGACCACACAGAGGTCGAGATTCAGTGAGCTGTTTCAACAAATGTCATATATTCCCAGCACTGTTTAAAGGTAATCAATCCACGGCTAACGGGAGAACAATAACGGCAATCAGATAGGTAAAACGATAGCCTGGGAATGAGTGCCGTCTTTCAGCTACCAGTTAAAAATTCACCGATTCCAAGTATGCAGACCTATCGAACAATTAGAACGGTAGCAGAGCGATCGCCGTAGGGGTAAAACACGAAGAAAGTGGTTATTACATAAAAATATCAGCCACGTGCAATCAGCTACAGGTATGAAGTGAATGTAACGGAGCTCATATCAGACCCCTGTTGGTGGGTTTAAAGAAAGATAGTGTGGAACAAACAAAAGTCAGTTTATGTGCTTACGAATTAGTAACTAACACTAAAATCACTCACAGAGTTCCATGCTAACCTGATCTATAAATTGGTATTAAATCGTAGTAGGTGTTTGAACACAGCATTATTTTTGCATCCCGATAGCTGAACTTGGTCATTCATCAACACTGGCTACCTTTACCGTTCCCAGACCAGCACACATGTTCAGGTGCTTGTTGGCGTCGTACTCAATGGGCACCCGAGTGATACCTGCTGTTTCAATTCCACGACGGTGCGTGACGTAGACAACTTATGCAGCTGTGCATTTTGCTGAAGCTTCGCTTTCTGTTCATCACAACTGTGGGGAACAGGCAAGGACAATAAGCTAGTATACTACTGTAAAGACTAGCTGACCTTCAGTCAGTTGAACAGGTGTGCAAGTGCACAGGTGTGTGGTCTGAACAACCGCCATAGCACCCCAGAAAGATGACCAGCACACAAGCAGGAAATGATACAAACGTGAATGAAAGAGTGAATAAAAGTGGTGGGACAATTAGTCGTGCATTCACAATACATAACCAGGATAAGTTTCATTGAAGTAACTGAGCCTCTTTTTAATGGATGCTGCAACTAATAACTATTTTAAAAAACGAAAAAAGTGACGAGGGATTCAGCTTGTTTCTGCCCTGATCGTTAATTGACATGGCTACAGCGCACCTTAAAACACCAGTTTCCAGCACTGTCAGTCATAGTAAAGTGTATTGGACTTGTGCAAGAAAAAATGGTATAATCAGGTTACACACTAATAACAGTGCTCACCTTACGTTACAGGTCATGCGCTTAACCTAGTGGATCTTACTGGTTAAGAGCCTCGGTTCGTAAGGCAAGTACTGCCACTTAAAATATTGGATTGATTGTCTCGATCTGATAGGTCCGAATATGAGTGAAGCTCGTCACCGTGCGCCCTCGGCACACCGAGGTGATCAGTATGACGTAGACCACATAGCTCGGTAAATAAACGAAGTTTAATGATTTGATGCCTCCCAAAACGAAACGCAGTCTGCTACAAAACCGACTGGTCGGCCCAGATAATGTAACTAAATCAAAAATAGATGAATGGAAATATTTACTCTAAACAACTGATCTACCTAAGTGGGGCTCTGAAAAGCCTCAAAGACATGACGTCTAGGTGTGGAAAGAACCTATTGACCTCCATGTGAAAGATAAGCTGCAGCAATACAGTTTACACGTCACGTCTTTTGATCTTTTTGCTAACTATTTTTGCATTGGCAATACGTATATTGTTTACCGAACTACTGAACCTTATTGAACCGTGATGACGGACCCACAGCTCATGATCGACCAATATGCGTGCTGTTTTTCATGTTCCTTTTGCTTGTATAACGCGAATACAAATTTGTGAGTCACACCTTAAAATGGGCGGGAATGTTCATTTAGCATTGAGGAACACATAAAATTTAAATTGGAAATTGACCTATTCTCTTTGGTATGCAGAATCAACACAATGGATTTCAAGTTTGACATCACTCACGTTTGGTCGCAGCCTTCACATTCATGTAGACTTTCCAGTCAGCCTCTCTCAAAAAGGGGTGCTGGACCCAAGTTTCACTCGTGTTAAGGCTAACCAGTTTTGTATATTCTATCTACGACGGGGGCTAGGATTCCGAGCACTCTTTCTTGAGGCCACTGCGTCACTGACCTCACGTTAGGCACGAGTGAATTATCATATTTGGACGCCCAACCACTTTCACTTGCGAGTAATGCTCAGGTTTCCGATAGCTGCGATAGGAGACACAGTTACTGTCTGTTAACTCCAGCCGGCAATCCAGCGATTAGGACTTCTGAGATAGGCCGAAATCTCCGATTTTAGATAACTAGTGGGTCACCTGTCCTACAACGTTCGGGCACTTTCCATCAGGTCGATCTTGATGTTCCCAATTCCAACTTACAATGAATTTTACATATTACTAAACTATTCATTACCGTAAAGCGCTGGACATTAACTAAATAAGATTATTGATGTCGCCCAGTCCGCACGGGTCAGAGTAGTTCGTAAAGTAAATTGACCTCAAACTGTTGCAATGGTAGAGGTTACTCGAGCACGAGGTCTTTAGTGTTCGAGTCTAGTTTTTTTTACCTTAGTCGGTTTGACAAAACAGCTCTGTACGATTGCATGTTTTGTGGTTGGTGCGAACGTGAGAAACCACCGAGACATTTCACTAACTACAACGGGTTGCGTCGAATATACCATACTGCTAAACTCCAGAAACACATTGATTGATGAAACCAATGAGAATGCGTTCGCTAGATGGGTCAGTTCTTGTCGTTAATTGCACAACAAGAATACTATCGTTTTTTTTAAATCGTCAAACGTGGGCGCACATAATTCGCTTTCAGCGAGCTCATAGGAAGAGTCACATGTTAGTTGGATGGGCTTCAAATTCGGATGAGAATAATGACAGATATGCGCGCTTATTTGATCAAAATGGACTAGCTCGAACAAACCAGACGTGATCCGTAGATGGCTTTCATTGTTAGTCGAAATATGTTTGAGGCCGATTGAGTGACCATGATTTCAGAACAAATTGTGAACAACCGGTAAGTTATAAGATATCCGCACCTAATTTAGTACGAATGAAGTTGAATAGTTTGGGCGTCGTGTTTGACATGTTATTGATAAACTTAGTGGGCAAAGGATTAGACCAATCCGGTCAGATGCACCACAAATTGACCAAACCACGGCAAATCCCATGTGACCTCTATTCCTCTGTCAATGTGATTTCGATTACAACATTTCTGAGGAATGCTACCCGAGGTGGTTGAAACGTAGAGTATTACAACTTGCTCGTAACGTTGTGTTATTCCCAATCTGTTTATCAATAACCGGTAAGTTATTTTATTGGTGACGTCTCACTTTTGACACAGAAGCTTCTTCAGACCGGATCTGGTCCGAAGCATCTGTATCAGGGGTGAAACGTCGCCGGTAAAAAGACGCCGCTTGTTCACAAGGTGTTCTGAAATTACGCGGTCCTTATATCCCACTCATCGTGCCGTTACACACGTGAACTAGCTTCGCAGCATCGATCGCCTAAGCAACGGACATTTGCTGGACACCTGCTAGTCTGCCTTATCAGCTGTCACACCAATACACATGTCCTGCACAATTCCGGGTGACTGGACAGGGCATTCTGCTAACTATCGAATGAAAATCGCATGAAACGAATGGTTAAAATCAGCATGTGTGTATTCTGAAAAGGAGTCGTATTTTTTAGGAGTGTCGAATTGGTCCAAATGTGATGAAGTTGACTACGTCGGCTGTTTTATGTATGTTTTTAATGAGTTGCGCGAAGTGTCACTGTTTTGCTGGTTGTATGCCTTCACGTACAGTGTGTATTTACTCAAGGCATGTTTTGGAGCGGGGGAGCGACGCGAGTCACGTCAGTCCGGTTTGGGTAAGCGCTGGTAACTGTCTATGAGTGCATTTTATCTAGCCGTGTGTAACATCGATACACCAGAATTATAGAACGCCCATCTACATCTAGCTGCATCAGCCAATCTGATATGCTTACTCACAGATTTAGAATAAACGTGTTCCTATCAGAAGAAATTGTTTGGATCCTATAATGGGCTCATTGATTTTGTACTAACGAACGCCGGTTGTAACAAGTTTGGCAGGCGACGCGTACAAACGAGCAAACAACATGGATGGCAAGAGGATTGCTCATTTGGAAAATCAACGCAAGAGGTGTATGCTTCAACATCACCTCACTCAAAACCACTCATTTGCGCAAAACACTATACCCGAGACGCCACGGTTGCCATTGTCAAGTTTATGCATGACAACCACAATTTCTTACCGGATTGCACTTCATTATTCCTTCTTTTATTTTTTCTCGGCTGCCCCAATATCTAACTACGTGCCTCCGCCTGACTACTGACGAATTGCAAAAATGATAGGGATTTTCAGAACTGGAATGCGTCCCCGACATGCGTGTGACTCTTTGGGTTGCAGTTTTCGTGAGCCATCATCTGAGTCCGGTTAGGAAGTTCTGGGCAGAACACTAACTTCTGCGCGCACTGCCAACAACGACGTTACTACTTCCCATGTTTCCTATAGATACGGCACGGAGTTGTTTCTGTTAAACAGTCAGTTGCCATTGAACTGAAAATGTTGTTGCCAGAGCAGCGAGAATTTGCAAACCTGTTTTGTAGCATGTGATAAATGGCTGGCCGGTAACACCCGGACTGGCGTGTCTTCTATTGCAATTTCTAGGCGGTGAAACCGGATTTCGGAGGTTGGACTCGTTTAATCTACTGTCATAGGTCTGTTGTGTAAAATTTCTGGCATCACAACGCGTGACAGATACGGCCGATTCCCGCCAGAATTTTTCAGGGCTGAACACTTCTGAAACAAAAAGGCCGCAAAAAGATCAAGACTTTAGTTACAGTGGGGAAGTTATTCTATTCGTCGTAAGCTCAAGGATATTCTGCGTCCGTTGCTCTAGCGTTCTACTGCTGGGGCTGTTGACATCATTTGCATCAACAGCGTACATCCCTCTATGGCTAATGGCATGTTTTTGGTTTTACATGCGATTGAGTGATCAAGTGTTCCGTGAAGGATAACATTACTGGATGAATTATTCACGAACTCCACTGAGAACACAATGTATCCAATGCCAGATGAACAAGTATGAAGTGAACTGCATTTCCTTAATGGGCCGTAAGTGTTAGCCCTTCCGTCTGTCTTTAGCCCAATTGTCTGGCTATCACACCGTGCACTGTGACTGTTTGACGAGTTATCCCAGACAGACAGGGTTGCCTGGTCTGTCATTAACCAAGGCAGTCTCTTCAGCTTACCGTCTGGGTCACACTTAAATGTTCGGAATAGTGGATGCAATGTCTGCGCCCTCAGCCACTACGCCCTGGGGTGATTGTCAGACTTAACGAAAAAGACGGCAGATCTCAGTGGGTGTCCAGATGAAGACCGCCCCCCAAATCCACATGTCGACATAAATGAATTTGACGATTCCACATGTCATTGCTCACAAGCGAGAGTGGTTGAGCGTTCAGATTTGATAATTCGGTCGTGCCTAATGTGAGGTCAATGGCGCAGTGGTTAACACGGTTGCCTCATGATTGGAATGTCCGGAGTTCAAATCCCGGCCGTGGCAAGGATATGCACTACTGACGAGCTCTAATGAGAGCGAAACTCGAGTCTAGTGCTTCTTTTCGAAAGAGGCTGGCTGGAAAGTCGATCTGAATGCGAAGGCTGCGATCAAATGTGAGTGATGTTCAACTTGAAAATATCCATTGTGGCCTATATAGTTAGGTGGAAACCGTACACTGTAGTAGTGCACATCGGTGTCAGGAAGTGGCCAGAAGCTCGTTTGCGGTTTGTAAGTTATCGCCAAATCTCGAGTTAATATCTCTTCCTAATTACGGTTTGATTAAGACCAAATGGGGTATAATGAAATCTTGCTCCGTAACTTACAGACCTTCCAGTCACAGTCTAACTCAGCCAACTCCTTGACCGCACGTGAGTATTCCGTTGTTTCCTCGTTGCTTTCAAATCATCATGACCTTCTTTATTCATTGATCATGCTTTTTTGGAGTTCCATCAATCTAGCCAGTGACCGCATTTACCTACTCATTCCTCAACATTTTGGGCACATAACCATCACCTTCCGCCTTCTTTTCCAACCAGATTTAACCAACGGACACAGACATGAGTATTACATGGAAGGCGGAACGTCCGCCAAGCCTGAGCCAGGAGTGCGATTTACAAATGTATATCATTATTGAAGAAACCAGAGTGTGTCGTTGGCTGATCTCATTGGCAAGTTGCGTTGCAAACGAATGATATGTACCATCTCTCTTCTCGTTATACATTTGTTTTACCATTCCAGTCTCCTGTATACATAAAACATTTGAACAACGTACGCTCTGTGTCGTCCTGCGTTAATAAGTTCTGCAACACCTATGCGTTTGGCTGTTATTCTTTTCAGTTCACTCCCAACTATCACAATCAGTCACAAACTGCAGGCTGATTGGTGCAATGCCTAACAAAGAAATTGTAACACTGAGACGGTTTACTCAATCCTGATGTGGTGTATTAACGCGATGTCTGAAATGGTTCCTTGTTATCTATTCCACTGCGTCGGAGTTTGGCTAAGCGATGAATCGGGTAGATTTTCAGCACAATTTTTAATTAGAAAATCACACTGAGCATACGTTACAATACCAACTCCAACACAATCGATCATTTGCATATAACATTAGTCCGGAGAAGCTACCGTTAACCATAACAAGCTCATCAATAGAAAACGCCAGTTATCGTTGGGGGTGCAAAGAACTACTTATTCTTGCACTTCTCCTCGATTGCTCCAACACTCAAATACGTACCTCCGTCTGACTACCATTGTACAGTATGGTCACTCATCTTCACTACACTTCTGCTCGCTTCACAAAGAGTGTTTCAGCTACAAAAAATGTCGTTCAAGTCCTCGTCGTTCTCTCAGTGATTCGAGTACCGGCCTTGGTGATGTTGATACACCTGGTGGACATTCTTTTCTGATCGGAGCGCCACTTACAAAGCTGACTTCCGTGAACTGGACGCCAATGCTTCGCGTTCACAATCAAATAAACTGGACCGCAACATTCCACTACCATATACGGCCTCTTCTGTTTTGTTAGTAACTTCCTAAATCCTGGTCCTCAGACTCCGCTGGTCTCTGTAGATAACCCTTCAACCAGGTTCACACACCATGCACCGGCTAGATACCGTGGAAGTTGACTGTTCGTTGGTAACCTCTCGCGCAATTGTTAGGTTGCGGTTGACCAACCACCGAGCTTCTGAAACTTCACGTGCACTTGCCTGCTATTCTCCCTATAAGCTAATTCCCCAATCAACCGGCAGGCGTGACACTCGTCCATATATCAGCTCGAATGGCGATTTCTTCCTTGTTCCTTGTGGTGAAGAACGGCGGGCAAAATTTCATCCCACCTTCCTCCTTTCGCCACCAACCAATCTTTGATCGTGAGATTGCTTCTTTCAGTCAAGTTGTGCGACTCAGAGTAGTATACTGTTATACGAAATTTATTGATTCTTAGGCGCTCCGAATTGTTCCAAAGCTCTTCGCTTTCGAGGCAAGGGCTTTGGTTAGTCAATATGCATCGTGGTATTCCATGATCTGCAAAGGTGAGTTCCATTAGTCCTGCGTACGGTGGTTGCAGGCTGATTGGGTATAGCGGTTGCTTGCATTATTCTTGTGAAATGTTCCCCCACGTCGAAGATATACTAGTTTCCGTAACTGGTTACTACGACAGGGCCCGTCCTGCCCATCGACCATAATACCTTGGTTTGATTGTCTGGGATTGGCTAATGGAAGTACCGTTTCGGTCGGTCAGTGCCTCTCGGCGGCTGGAATTTTGACAGGCCTTCATTTTCTACCACTAACCCCTCTTACCCACTTGGGCCGGCTAATAACATTACTCCATAACTGTCACTCTTAACTCCGCCGCCATTACTGGTGCGTTTATTCCCTCTCTCAATTGGCGCATTAAAATCCCAGCACTATTCGATGGCGTGTCTTACCAAAGCACTTTGAACACTTTTACTTGCGTGTATCCTTGGCCTTCCATCAGTTACTCTGTCAGTAGAAGTTCGTCAACCGCCTTCCAGATCGCTGAATCCACCCAATGTGCGGCTTTTGGCTTCCCAGGATCTTTCTGCAGTTCAGCGCTGTCAGCTTTGACGAAGTCTTTTTGAATTTTATCCATGTTTTGCGCTCGGAAGAGTTGATAAGGAACATAATTTGATGCAGCGATTCTCCGAAGTAGAAAAGCGTGAATTGCCTTATGCATGGATATTTCTTTCGCATCCCATCTGTTACTACAGTAAATTTGATGCATTCACAAAACAGCCAACAGGCATGGCAACAAAGGCGAATAATGCGAGCGCGAAGTGCGAGGTCAGCAGTATCAACATACCCGAACCAACTTTCAGATGAACCAGCATGAAGCGGTTACGGAGATCGATGTTAAGAAGCCAAACGGTCATGAACTGTTAAATGAGGGATGGATGTTAATAATTAATTTAAAGTTGATGGGGAAGCCAAAACAGTCAGAAGGCCATATGATAGAAAAGTGAGAAGGTTGAAGAACTATGAGGGTTTTTGGGGATGGGACAAAATTACCAGAAGAGCGACAAATTGATGACCTTTTCTTTCTGGGCACACAGCACCAGGTTTGTTCGACAAATGGTGACAGCCTCAACAGACTGTCGAACTTGCGATGTCCTTGGACGATATATACTGTGAAATACTATTGTAGTGAGGAGATACGGTCGCACCATACCACCCACACCACTATTCAGTAGCAGCATGGATCGAGATGATCGCGATCGAGATAATCCCGTGATAACTACGGCAGAGATACGGGATGGATCGTTGGAGGGCAGAATGACATATAATGGCTTTCGCTACATGACGGAACTAATACATGGTGTCTAAAGCGACTGGAGTATCCTCAGAAGAGTATGGTGTGCAAATGAGTGTTTCCGTTTCTAGTCGTGCTCAGACGCTTAAGTAGTGTGTTGGTTTCTCCAATAA
>QNGE01000110.1:378671-390112 GCA_008508345.1 Paragonimus westermani
AAGTCAACATCGAGTGCACGGAAGCCAGCTGTGTAAATGGTACGACACTCCGATCAGAGGAGGATGCACACCATGTGTGTCACCAGTACCGGGGCCAGCACGCAGATCGTCGATGGAACGAAGAGAACCTGAACGCCTTTTGTTACGACTGGAACAATCTTTGCGGGGGGAGGAGTGTAGTGAGGAGATACGGTCGCACCATACCACCCACACCACTATTCAGTAGCAGCATGGATCGAGATGATCGCGATCGAGATAATCCCGTGATAACTACGGCAGAGATACGGGATGGATCGTTGGAGGGCAGAATGACATATAATGGCTTTCGCTACATGACGGAACTAATACATGGTGTCTAAAGCGACTGGAGTATCCTCAGAAGAGTATGGTGTGCAAATGAGTGTTTCCGTTTCTAGTCGTGCTCAGACGCTTAAGTAGTGTGTTGGTTTCTCCAATAAGGTAACCTCTGTGTCATCTGCCTTCCAGGCTCATAACACTATAGCTCCGCTGATTCTATGACGCACATCGTGTAAGTGCTTCGTGGTTGTCCTTCGAGTGATGCCAACCCCAGAGGTACACAGTCATCTGGGGATGTTTTAAGTGATGCGTGTCTCGGGTTGCATCGATATACGGCCAGCGCATTTGTCTCTACAAGTACAAGGGAAACCCTGTACTACACCTGATTAAACGATCAAGGCCATCAGGCCTATCCTGGTTGCTATCGCTAGTTGCTCAGCTTGCTCAATGAACACAACCTTAGCGGCGTTGTATGTCTGTCTGTGGCTGTAGGTCTTGATTAAAACTGAAATGTCACCTCTTTTAAACGGTAAACGAAGGTAGACATTTTTCAGCGGAACAGTCATAAACGGTTTTAGTTGGTTTCTCCAATAAGGTAACCTCTGTGTCATCTGCCTTCCAGGCTCATAACACTATAGCTCCGCTGATTCTATGACGCACATCGTGTAAGTGCTTCGTGGTTGTCCTTCGAGTGATGCCAACCCCAGAGGTACACAGTCATCTGGGGATGTTTTAAGTGATGCGTGTCTCGGGTTGCATCGATATACGGCCAGCGCATTTGTCTCTACAAGTACAAGGGAAACCCTGTACTACACCTGATTAAACGATCAAGGCCATCAGGCCTATCCTGGTTGCTATCGCTAGTTGCTCAGCTTGCTCAATGAACACAACCTTAGCGGCGTTGTATGTCTGTCTGTGGCTGTAGGTCTTGATTAAAACTGAAATGTCACCTCTTTTAAACGGTAAACGAAGGCAGAAATTTTTCAGCGGAACAGTCATAAACGGTTTTAGACCAGCTGACTTAGTGTGTTCCTCTATAACTCGAAGTGGGCAACTTTTGTCATTCAATGTATCATGAAGAAGTTTTTCTTAATATTCGAGCTTGTCAGATGCGGTAATCCCACGAGCTCTATAAATCAGAGTACGGAAGAAGTCACGCTTGTAGGCAATTGGGGCAGAACGTTTAAATCATAATTATTGGCAAGATTGTGTTCGCTTGTGATGTATGCTTCTAGACGGATGGCCGTTCATGCTTCTATATAGTGTAACATCAAGAAATACAATCTTGTTTAGAAGAACCGTAGCCTGAAAATGAAACGCAAGCTGTTTGTTTTCCGCGCAGTGGTGTTATTCGCTCTATTCTTCAGCGGGAGTACCTAGAGATTTTACCGACGAAAGGGGCGCTGCTTAAACAAGATATAATCTCCAACGGCGGGTCACTCTGTCCAACAGAAATGGAAGGAATTAAACTCCTGTTGGCAGCTGACCGGCTTCGTTCGTCGTCCGTCGGATGAACGACAAACGGATTCTGATGCAACTGTTATACAGCAGCTAAAAATAGTAAACGAAAGAATAACGCTGCGAAGATTTGATACCAAGACGTTATCCAATTAACTTTTTCGCGTCATAGTATCAATCTTTGATCATGGGAAGAAGCAATTTATAGCCGGACGGCTAAGGGGAATACAATCAGGACAGACGTCCGAAAATGTAAGGAGGGGCATTTACGTGACGGTAACTTCAATTGCGCGGTTTGGAAGAAGACTACAATGGTCATTTCTAGATAGGTTATGAACTTGTAATGTGTCATCATCTTGATGTTGAAATTATGCGTCTGACCATAGTTATCAACGTCTGAGTCCATTCCCTTCAATTTCTTCCTTTCGACTCTTGGCAAAGGTTTTTTCTTTCAAAGCTTCATAGTGGTTAAACATCAGCGAGAACCAGTGATGTAGTGCTGTCTTCGATGACGATGGCAGTGATGGTGACGATAGTCATAGTGTTGTCAGCCAAGAACGTGGATGGCGCAAAGGTTGTCTATTCAGAAAACCAATACATGGGTAATGTGGTTCAACATGACTACAAACAACAATACTCATCTGTATACGACACTGGTCTCAGAAAGTCATGGTTGCTACTGACGCCAGTGCTCAGTTCTTTTATGTTCCAGGGACCATATCGTGCCACGCTGCACTTCAATGCTTCTTCTTGCATTTCCCTCACGACTACTTCAGTGTCAAAATCCATGCTGCTGCCTCACTAATGAACAGCAGTGGTGTGAGTAGTGTAGTGCGATCACTCTCCCTTACTACACTGGGTCTTAACGACGTCACCTTATGGTGCAATGATGAACACGACTGCAAATGCGTTAGTGTCTCAGACTCACCTCATCAGTACAACCACAGCGACTGGATGATGAAGAGACAGCGGGTGTGTTAGGCACACATAGATTAACTCGGCTATGTTCATTTTCGTCGCATAACAGTCAAACATTCCCATCGTTCTGTTTTCAGAAATTTAGGTCATGGTGGTCCGCTATTTTTTATTCTCCTGTGTTATGTCCGGTGTGCTTTATCCTGAAGGCTTTGTTTGGTGCCTCGGCCAAAATTAGCACATCTACCGTCCTAATCCTATGTAAAATATGTGAATACTCACTCACTTATTAGAACTCTCTTCGCTTTATTCCCCCAGCCTTCACTTGTTTTTCTCGTTTGAAATTTACCATTGGGACTTCTCTAATTTTTGTTCCCGGAAAATGACGGTTTCAATTTCATGCCTAACTACTGTCTTATTAACCAGAATTGGCCAACCGTACGGGATATATTTTCTTTCACACGCTTCGTAGTTGTGTGCCTTCCAGCTACAACGGATACGAAGCACTTGAGGGGACCCACAGATAGTGGTTCACGAGCCACCTGCTACGTTGACGCGTAGACGCTCTTGAACGCAGGTCATATTAGCAGGCTGATCCGAAAACGAATATCGTCAAGCCCTCTGTCTAGTAATCAGGTTAACCAGAATAAGAATATCTCAGTCACAAAAATCGAGTAGAAGTCGAGTGATAATCTACTGGGAAGCCAGCATGAGTTTTAATGATTAGCTAGTTGGTGCAAAATTGAAGTCTGAACAAATCAACCTAAACGTTAAATTGTGTTAGAAACAAAAGAATAGGAGAGTCACATGGTTGGTGATGTGGATACGAAAACCTGTCGGTACTGGGTAAAATCGATCGAGTGATCGTTTCCCCCCATTGGTCAAAGTTAGTTTCATGTCCGCAATTCATCCAGCACACATTTTCAGTGATCTTAACCGTCAGGAGGAAAACTCACCAAAACAATCGAGTCAGGACATCGGTGACGGCTGATGAAATCAGACGGCAACAAAGCACTGGGGCCACGTCAGACCGACAAGCAGGATACGTGCAAGTGATTGGGGTTGTCACGCCACCCCGAGAAACCAAGGCCTATGGATTTGGCCTTACTTGGCCACTTGGAAACGAAGTGGCCTAAACAAGCAGACAGTGACTTATCAGAAATGTGAAACACTGAGTTCCCTTTAACCAGTTCATCAAGACAGCAAGAAGACATACATTGCGAGATGCAAGCATTTCGTTTATTCTCATCAGTCGGTTACATAAAACATTCGGTTATATAGGTTAAGCGCGTAGCGTCAAAACAATGAAATGAACGAACTTCACTTGGTTTCAATCAGGCTTCACTGCCACGGCAACGAAATTGTTACTCTTCACCCGTAGGATGAGCCTCCACTGCCCCGATCGTTCTTCTTCGGAAAACTCTGCCTCTCACGTTATTTACCAGTTCACCTGCAGTTGCGGTGATTCATACATCGGCAGAACGGACCGAAATTTACGACAGAGGAAGGCGGAGCACATTCCCAAGTGGCTAGTGCAAACAATGTTTCAAGGTGGGTCAGCATACCAAAACTCGAACAGAAGTCCGGCGTCTTCCATCGCCAAACACCTAATCGCAACAGGTCATGTAGTTGACCCCGACACTTCATTCACAGTCCTATTGCGCAATCGCGACCCTAGATTGTTAGCGTTCTCAGAGGCAATGTTGATCAAGCGTCACGCACCGGCCCTTTGTTGGCAAAAGGTACTGACGCAATCAATTTCGTTGCCGTGGCAGTGAAGCCTGATTGAAACCAAGTGAAGTTCGTTCATTTCATTGTTTTGACGCTACGCGCTTAACCTATATAACCGAATGTTTTATGTAACCGACTGATGAGAATAAACGAAATGCTTGCATCTCGCAATGTATGTCTTCTTGCTGTCTTGATGAGTGACTTATCAAGTAAATGGCCATATTTGGCAACTATTTCATGATATATATTTACAGGCATTTCATTCATTTGGTCGAACTGGTATTTGACAATACAGCGTGTTTTTCCGCAAATAGACTGGGGGAAGCCGCACAGCAGGAACCCAGGTCTAGTAGTCAAGCCGTATGAGAACGTTTGGCAAAGGAAAGGCGCGTTACATCATTAACAAAAAAATACCCTTTCGATTGGTGGTTTGTACATTTCAAACACTAATCAAATAGGCTGTCGGAAACAAAGCCGAACAGAAACGAGGAGATATTTGATAAGTTGCAGTGATTGTGTTGATTTTGCGGAAACAAACACTGGAAGAAAGGTAACTCTGTGGTTGTTCGGGTTTCTTAATATTTCAGTATCTTAGTTCGTAGAATTGGGAAACGCGAACATGCAATAAAAATTTAAGAAGCAACTGGTCAAGTTTGCATTAAGCATAATTTAGATGGTGATTTCTTATGACGACTACAAAGATGTTTGGGAGCAAACACGCCAGTTCCACTTTTATTGAAAATACCAAAAACAGACTCTGGTAATGGAAATATACCGTGAGACTGCACAAAACTTGCTCAATATTAGGGGGAACTACCTATTCAGGACAAAAAAGACCATTGCATACCGTGTGCAATATTAGAACACATCGAAGCAGAAGCTCATACTAATTAACCTTTGGTCAAAAGCTAGCTAGTCTGGTTCTTACTACATATAAAGATAAGATTACTGGACCGTCCAGAAGTCAACGCTGAGTCGTTGTAATGAAGGTTTACCTCGGTCGGCTCACTGGAAATCTGTAGATGACCTTGAACAACTCGGTCGGGCCAGTTTTGTGGTTCGTGTCTGCCAAGTGAGAGACATTCGCGCATGCTAATGGTTTCCTTCATCCACTTCTTATCTAAGCCGGATGACGCGTGTGTACACTTTTGAACAAAAAAAGGATCTATCTTATTGCCATAGGGATAGGGCAAGAAAAATCTGCTCGAACAATGCGACTGAATGTGTCGTGATGCTATCTCCTAAGTCCGTACGCCCAAGGTTTCCCAAGTCTGATGTTAACGTGTTTTGGAAGTCTCAGTGAGAAGACGATGAATCTGCAAACATTATTTATTGATTCACTCACCGTTCACAAGCGGACTTTAACACAACAATTAAGGGCGCTAGGAAGTTGGAAGTGAGGGTACCTTGGGCACAACCGCACGGCAGCCGCCAAAGAGGACGAATGTCGACGGAAATTCCAATCGACCTTCAGAATTCAAACAAGCGTCAGACTGGCTAAGCGGCGTTTCTAACAGTAATAGGTCAAACATTGTTATCCTAGTGAATGTAGCTTACAGTAGAGGAGATTTTGCGGATTAATCATATAGCTACGAGTAAAACTGCGATACGTACGCCAACACACTAACTTCGATGCTAGTGGTTTGTAGTAGATTTACATTCACAAGGTAATGTGAACTGGCGCGGTGGTACTGGCAAGGCAACTCTCACGTCGCAGGGAGATTATGATTTTGGGGATGTCAAAGGTCTCACTGCAACTGTGAGCTAGGATTTGTTTCCAACATGCTTCGAGAAAACGGCCATCCAGATGGATAAATCTGGAGAAGTGCGACAGCTTAAGTAGTCACGTGCAACCTGTAGACAATGGAGAGCGCCCTTTTTTATCAGTCTCCCCTACAAAAGCGATTCATTCGCAGAGCTGCTCAATCGCGGTCGATACAGCACATTTCAGCGACCAGTTCCAGCAGTCACGCTCCGTTCAAGGTTCGCCGTCTGTTCATTTATGTCTCTGTGTCTGGAGGATAACTTGCCTATCTATGCTCTGGTGCACTGGTTTACCTGCTACTGTTCAGCAGAATATATTGGTTGTACGACCAGGTGATTGTTTAACGGATTATGAGAACATCATCCGGCCTGGTTAGGAACCGGGACATGAAAGTCGATAAAAAGCCTGACTGACGCCTGCTTGGCAGACACGAACAACACTGCATATTTGCTTGTCAGTGCAGCTGAATATCGAGCTGTGATTCAAGTGATGTTAGTCAAAAAAGTACTTACGAAATATCATTGTCGTTCAGATTTCGATCTACCGGCTTACGCCAATATTGACTTCAAGTTCAAGGGCATTTTCGAATTTGTATGAGCTCAGAATGAATTTATAATAACCCGGACAACCTTCCTGCAATGGCTTTCACTTCAAGAAATATTTTTGTCCATATTTATATTCATTGGAAATGGGGTTGAACCTACTGTTACCATGAGGACTTCTATTCTCACACATAAAAATGAGGAATACCTAAACCCGATAAATGTTTAAACAATGGAAGAAAACTTGAGAGACCAGTAGGTTCGCGCACCAGCATCTTGCTTCTTGTCACAGTTAGTGAGTAAGTGACGCCGCGACTGTTTATAAAAATAATGCACAATACTGTCATATTTTCAACCAGTTTGGAATTGTGATGCCCTTCTAATCACATCCTAACCGAGTAAACGAGTCACAATTTTGTCGGTTAAAACTTTTTTTCGGCACAGCTATTCAATAATTAGCGACAGGAAGGTACACAATAATACATTCATCTTTGCCAGCTGTTCGCATAATTTTTGAACAAACTGGACTTATCAGGAAGGAAAAGTGAACGGGGTAACAGAACTAAATCTTCATTCAGGCGGCTGGCTGTCAATTCTGATTTCATTATCTGAAGCAAGATTCCACTTGAGCTCAAAACAGTCTAGTTGAATAGGCAGAAGATCGATATAACTTGATGTTGAACATGAACGTTAACCGATCGTGCAACCGCTGGTTAAATGTAAGTCACTTATAAACTTCGGCTTGTATAACTTTTACAGTAATGGTCTTACTGATTAGTATCCATGAGATTGATTGATTTTAAGTCAAACATCATTCCTACTTGATTACAATAATCGCATACAGATAGACTTTCCACCCCACCCCTTTAAAAAGTAGGCCCCACATCCAAGCTTCACTTCCTTCACGGCTCACCAGTAGAGCAGGTCTTTGCTAGAATTGAACTCCGGCTACGCCCTCATATTCATTGCACACAACCGAATGTGGTTGGAAGACTTCATATGACGAGTCGGAAGTACCTTAAGTGAAGCCAGTAGTGCGGTGGTCAGCACGGCCACTTCACAAAAACGAATTCAGAATTCACCCTTCGATCATAACATGGAGGTACACTAATGATGAGCGCCACCAAGAATGAAGCTTCTTTTCAAAAGGTGCTGGCTGCGAAGTATATTCGAACGAAAAAAAATACCATCAAATTTAGCCCATGTTTGATTAACCATAGCTGCATCGTTTAACGTACCAAAAAACGGGTGTATAATAACAGGGAGGTTGTGTCCCGCCACAATCATTAATTTAAGGTTACCTAAAACAATCCTATGATGAGTAGTCCAATTTTGACCATTTGACTGTGACTTCACAAACATATTTATCGTTTGTGTGTGTTAAAGCACATGCTGTCGAAGGGAACCCAATTTGGTGGGCACAGTTTTGCTTAGTTCTCTAACTGATGACGACACAACCGGATCAAAAGTAGTAAGTGAAAAGGTAGCAAGAAATGCTTTCTGTTTCTTAGTGGACAGCTGAAGTGCACCAGGTTTCACTGTCCTAATTTTATATTTGTTATTATATAGCCATATTTTGTTTCGATCACGATGACTGAGGACTGCATTTTCTCTTGGAGCTATGTGATGCCTAACACGGAAGGTGTGCAGGAAGCGACCTGTGTCGAAGAGGCAACTGGCTCAACTAATACAAAATGCTCTTGCATTAAACCTACCAAGCAGTCCCTGAAATGAACATCGCAGTAGACTTGCAGAATTTCCAACTTGGTCACTGTGGGTTACCTTCACGTTATCCTCTGTTTCACGGTCCACTCGAATAAACAAATCAAACCATTTTAAATGGTAAAACTCTCAGTGATTATTTGGCGCGTGGGCCTGTTTAATGTTGTGAACAGTGATCAGTCATTTCTTGTTACTATTCAGAAACATTAGTTTACACGTGCTGAGTAAAGTCCCTGTTTGGTTTGATTGTTCCATCCTTTGACGTTCGTTTCCCAATTGATGACAGTGTCGCGCATGCCGACCCTGTTGGTAGACCACGTACACACACCGTGTTATTAATTTGACTACTTATTCAGCGAACAGTAGTAACAAGCCGCAGGGTAATCGTACATGGTACCAGTTCCACTTGTCCCATAAAGAAGCCCTTTAAATGCACCTGATTGAGCTCCAGCAAACCGCATTCAACTTCCCAGTATAAATGGTTCAGGCAAGTGCTCGACAACATCTTGAGAGTATAACACGCACTACATCCTACCATCACATCTGTACGTGTAAAAATCACCCGAGTTTTGGATAGCCATGTTCAACTGGAAGGAAAGCGGTAGTGATCACACGGTCTGAGGTTGTACGGTTTTAAGTGTTCTGCTTTGTGCTGCTGTCTTAGAATTGGAATGAAATCTGTCAGCAGTGACTGAAGTCTTCAGAACATGAAGCTGAATTCTAATTTCTGGATATGTTAACAGAAGTTGATTAGAACCGCACCATAAATCTCGTTTTAAGTATAAAATTCATAGGAGAGTTACAGATTTGCGGCAGCTGTGAACGTTTATGCTTGGCCGGTTCTATTTTGAACGATTCAGTGGGAATGGCAGGATTGCCTAATATGATTCAAGTGAAATTACGTAATCAATATTTAGTTCTCTCTCTTCGAAGGCTGAGAATAAAGATTCGCGTAAAGGCCGCGTCGCCATTGTATTCTGTGGAGGCATTAGGGTACGATCGTTCCTGCTACCGAAAATTCCACAGATGTGTCCGATTTCAGTTTAAGTGTATCATCCGCGTTCTGATCTGTCACAGGATATGGAAGTTTATCCGAATGTGGACAACCTTAAGAGAGAGAGAGAGGGTAGAACGGAGACGTCTTCTATGCGGTTTGCTTCATCAGAATCACTTGATATCCACATCCACCAGTCGTCATTACTGAGGAGGAACTGCGCGTACAGCTCCGGACTCAGCCCTCTTTTTAGAATCTCACGTATCAATAGAATATCGTCCGTACATGCTTGAAACTTTGAGGGAAACATCCATAATCCCCATTAACTCTTTCCTTTGGGTGCATCCACAATTCCTATGATCTTTCTCTGAACTCTCTGAGGTTTTCGCCACTCCTTCTTGGTGCAAGGATAGGTCGCAACTCTTCCGCACCCCATAATTAATCCGGCATGTAAGGCAAATCGAGTAGTTAAGGCTCCTGGAGTAAGCCTTGTGAAGGATATTTGGATTGCAAGTAGTAAGCCATGCTTCGGCTTGCGAAGATTTTGTTCGCATTACCTTGCGTCTTGAGTGATGCTGCGAGAACAATATCTCTGTCATATTCTCTTTCCGCTTATCGCAACAAACGTTCAGTTAAGTAGTAGTATGTGTTCACCTCATTTGTTCTCCCAATATGAATATACAAACAATTTCAGAAGTTCTGTGGCAAGGACCATTAAGAAGCTCATCCCATTAGTTGATCTAGGTCGATCTATAGAGCGCCCCGATCTTTTACGTAGTTGATGACGTGCCAGGCTTTGAAGTCCTCAGTGTGCAATAAGCACGGTGAGCCATGGACTTTCCGGGGATTACTGATGAGGATCTAAATTGGAAGCTTGTCCGCGGCTGGTTTCTAAGGAGCCCAGGTGGACATTTCCCTCTAACAGGAATGGGTCCATTCCACCTGCACAGAGTAACTGTTTGTGGAACGAGTCACCGATTCACTTTAAGGTGAAGCTGGTGACGCCGAATACCTCGAGCTCGCTCAGGAGCCTTCCGTGTGAATCACTATCGAAAAGTTTGCTGAAGTCCACAACAGTGGCATGTGTTAACATGATACTAGCCTTAGCCCTAACACAATGCTAACAGTGGGTTGGTCATGTAGGAACGGTCCTGACGGATTCCATGTTGGCTAGGATGTAGCTATTCTTTTGCTTGTAGATACACCCTGAGCCTCCTGTTCACTAAACGCTGTATATCAGAGAAGTTCAACTGGCCGGCGGCTGGCTGACGGTTCGCGGCTGCTATCCTTGTGTATGAGACATAGGGCGCCCTTTGCTACTCTTTTGAATTTTGATCTTGTTGCCAATACAAGTTAAATATTCGAATTAGCAAAGCTGTCAAGAAATTCTCAAGCCCCCTTAGTACTGTCGGATACAAACCGGCGAGGTAAGGCGTTTTCTAGAAGTTGAGGTTCTTCAGATCCCTGGAGCTCGCTGTCCTTTGAGTTCCTCTGCTCTGAACTTCGAAGCCGCGGAACCACATGAAGGAATCCGGTTTGTTTCAGCGGAGTACATTGAGGCAGAATCAGCTACCAGGGAGTCCGCTTCCGCTTCTTCAGTTTCTGCCTCCCAAATTTGTGACAGTTGTAGGTGAGCCCGATCTTGTTTTCGTTCGTGTTAGCAAGTAGGTGAATAAAATTTTGGAGGGTGTCACCTATTGCGTTGTAAGACGGTCCTCGTGCTCTTTGTAACTTTTGATTTGCGGACGACATTGTCTTACTTAGCCCCTCTGCCGAAGACATGCAGACCATGCTGAACAAGGTGAGTGACCGGACTGGTTTGTATGGAATGTGCTTCGCATCTTCAAAGTGCAAAGTGCAGTTTCAAGACTGGGGCATTCCCACCCTTACTTTCTTTATTGCAGGTAATCCGCTTGAGACTGTGGAAATTTCACATGCTTGGGTAGCACTATCTCGTCAGCCTGTAATATTGCTGATGAGATATCAGCGAGGATAGCAAAGGCACGAGTTGCCTTTT
>QNGE01000110.1:390962-430399 GCA_008508345.1 Paragonimus westermani
GAAAAAATGGGTTTCTTTAACATCAGCGGGGCCAGGAAAACTGACCTAGAGCAAACTTCCCATTCAATGATTGTACGTGCTGTCTCACTCTCCTCAACGGACCGTGGCTGTCTGGATCATGTTAATCTGTCCAGCCAACGATGTTTGATTTTTCGCCTTTGGGCGAACAGTATTCGCCGGACATTTCGATCTACTCTTAATTCTATTTTTCCATTACTAAGTTGTTTCCAGTGAATCGTAAGTGTAGAGACACTCTTGGTTTGCCACGCCTTCCAACTACCTTGTTATTTATTTCGATTGTTTGCACTATTGATGTTGGTTGATCGCATGTCTGCACTCTCTCGTTTGTTCGACCGTCCAAGGTCATAACAGGAATTTCCGGTCGCTTGCTAGTCAGTTGGTCGTGCTCTGTTATTTGTCGCGCTTCGCTTACAGCTCATTTTTCCATTCTACTTGCAATAAGCGTCGTTGTCCATTGTTCGGTTTTCTGGTTTAATTATTGTGAAGAGTAAGCACGGTTCTAGACACAGAAACATTCCACTCCTCTAAAATTTGGTGAGCCAATTGCGAATCAGTTTTCTCAGCATGTTTTTGGTTCACTGAAACAAATTACTGTATCAGAAATCTATTAAACCCGGTAAACCGTTTTATTTCCGGGAATTTATTTGACAATTTTTAATCATTATTCGTTCGTATATATACACGCGACGTTTTTGTTGATTCTTATGCCGAGTATACACTTCTTTCATTTTCATCTTACTTCCCGGTGGACCCAGGACAGAAGCGTGCGCTCGGAGCAGTCGCCATTACTGTTCCACAGTTCTTAGGCATACAGCCCACCTTATGGTTTATGCAGTTAGGGCCGGAGTTCTACAACCAGTGCGCCATTGCAGATCAAGCAAAATCTAGTCAGCTTTTGGCCCGGCTTTCTAAAAACGTCAGGATGCAAGCTTGTGACCTCCTCCTGAATTTACCCACGTAGGTACGAAGTCCTTAAGGAAGCTGTCATCAAAAGGCTCACACCGTCTGACAGATCACGGTAACAGCAACTCTTCAGAGATCTGCAATTAGGAGAAAAGTGATCGTCCGGTCTGTTACTTCAAACGCCACAGTTGATAAGCTCCTCACCTATGGAGGAGACACTCCTCAAAGATTTATGAATGGAGCATCTCCCGATTAACCCACAAGCCATTCTTAAAGCTGCTAAAGTCCCGCCCTCAACAGATGCAGCACACCTTGCAGACGAGACACAGAACCGTTGTTTATCTGTTCTTCTATCTCCCTTACCACGGCAACGAGCTGCACAGCTGAGGCTTCTAAGGGTCCTAAATTTTCAGCTCCACAGAAATCTTCCTGTCCACCGTCGCCAAATGATTGGTACACTGTGTGGGCGGAGATTGTAGCTCTTCGGAGTGATTTCATCATTCTCAGGAAACGGAGTAAATTTCCGCCTGACGTCCAGACGTCCAGTAACTTATGCTAGTATCACGGCAAGTTCAGCAATCGGACGAGGCGTTGGATCGTCCGTTGTAAATACTTTCACCAGATAACCGCCCAAGCCGGTCCGTGGTGGCGAAAAACGTGGTCGATACCCTCCCTAGCAGTCCTATTTTCCCGTAACTGGTTTAGGTTTTGGGACCGCATTCCTGGTCGATCAGGCGAGGTCACTCCTTCTTCTTTACTCATGGTTCGTGCCTTTAACGACACGCCTATCCCCACCTGTAATCAACGCTTGCTCACGCCTGACTCCGGTTTCCGGCGAACATTTAGCTGAGTTTTGCAATTTCAGCCATACTCTTTACTATTCTAGAGCTCGATTTTCTTCAGCATTTTGACCTCATGGCCGATAAACGAAGACAGAGTCTGGTCGATTCCCGTACAAAGATTATCATCAACGGCACCTAGGCGTACGCAGAGACCAGCGGCTTTCTTATCCTACATCCTGAAACCCCTCAACTATATGCAGCCCTATTTTCAGATTTCTCGCAACTTGTTCGATACACGAACGAGTCCCCTTCCAAGCACTTCCATTTGCACGTACCACATCAGGAATAAAAATTCATCAGTGTCGTGTAGGCCAAGATATCCAGCCCCGGCCAAACTTAAATTTGCAAAGTAGAGTTCAAACACATTCTCGAACCAGGAACAATCCGTCCTTCTAAAAATCCACGGACATCTCCACTTCACATGGTTCTGAAAAAGTCAGGTGACTGATGCCCTCGTGGCCTCAACAAAGTCACAGTCCCCAACAGATATCCTATCCTTCACATACAGGACCCGACAGTTTGTCTTTCTGAGAAAAACTGTATTTACTAAGATCGATCTGGTTCATGCCTATCACTAAATCTCAGTAGGGAAGAGCGATAACCCTAAAACGGCTGTTACCATGCATTTTGGCATCTCTGAACTTCTTCGAATTCAGTTTGGCCCCAGGAACACTGGACAAACCTTCCAGCGTTTCATCCACGAACTATGCTCGCACTTAGACAAAATATTAGTACATCTGCAGCACTCATATTCCCTGTTCCCCAGGTTAGTCCAACACAGAATAACTATAAACTCAGCAAAGTACGAACTTGGAAAGGTAATATAGAATTTCTAGGCCACATTATTTCCGCTTCCGGTATCCAAGTTTTGCCAGCAAAGATAGGTGCTGTGACTGATTTCCCCGAGACAAAACTCTCATGCAGCTCCGACGTTTCTATGGCCAAGTTGATTACTACCGTCGGTTTATCCCCCATTATATGCAACTCCTTCAACCCCTCACGGACTTACTCTAAGGAAGTACACGTAAACTCAATTTTACGGACGCAGCATGCATGGCCTCCGTCGGGATAAAAAAAGCTATATCCAATGTGGCTGTTCTAGCCCACACAGGTCTAGGTCTCACTTTCTGTCTTTACTGCTACCTGGGATGTAGCTGTCGGTGCCGTATTACAGCAGCTTGTCAACGACAAATGGGAACACTTTGATTTCCACTCCAAACGCTTGTTGCCTGCTGAATCTTGGTATAACACGCTTGAAGGAGAATTACTTGCTAATAATCTAGGTATCCGTCATTTCCACCATGCACTGGAAGGTCGTCTTTTCAATGTGTTGACTGATCACAAGCCCTTAGTGCACGCACTTAGACTGTCACCAGACAGGTACTCCCCCAGGAAGACCACACACCTGGACAATGTTTCACACTTAACCTATGATATGCAGCGTGCTCCAAGTGCCCTCAATCCTGTCACCTACGCTTTTTTATGCGTCCATGCTACCTTGATCACGCTTACTCCCCTTGACTTTAGTGATCTAGCTGCGGCCCAGGCACGAGAGCCTGGTTCTCAAACGCTATTACAACACTGCTGTTTGAAGCTGCGCTCCATTCTGTTGTCTAGTGCAGACGGAGCCATCCTTTATGATGTGCCTGCAGATATTCCGATACCTATAGTGCCACAGCCTTCTGGTGCGCTATCTTCTATCAGCTTCACAATTCTTCGCACCACGGTATTCTCCCCACCGTTAAGTTAGTAGCAGCCCGGTTTTCTGACCTAAGTTTAATCCCCACGTTCGTAGTTAAGCATGTGCTTGACTTCAGTGCCAACGTTCCATGGTGCATAGACATACGTAAGGCCCATTTTCTTCATTCGGACTTCCAGATGATAGGTTCTTGAGCGTCCATTTAGATTTAGTTGGACCCCTATCGCCTTCACGCGGCTACGTTTACATTTTAACCTGTGTTAACCGTTTGCCAAGATGGCCGGATGCCATCCCACTAAAGAGTTGTTCCTCAGAGGCCATCGTGAACGCTTTCCTAGAACGTTGGATGGACAGGTACGGATGCCCTACAACCATTACAACCGATCGTGGTTCATATTTCGAGTGTTCAACATTCGAAGCGATGACGAACTTTCCTGAATGCCGGCGCATTCATACCACGACATGCTTCCGTGGGCAGCTTGAAGCATCGCATTTTTCCGCCAGTGATCCGGTATGGAGTGAGGTCTTTCATTTCGTGATTCAAGGGATCCAAAACACACTGTAAGCTGATCTTCAATCCAGCCCGGCACAACTGGCCTATGACTGTGGCTTGCGCCTGCCTGATGAATTTGTTCCACCTTCTTCTTCAACCACTCTTCTTTCAACCTTTGCTTCCACGCTATCTCAATACGGGTGGCAAACTCAACTCACACATCCCCGTGAACAGAATAGGTCAGTGCAAATGTACAAGGATTTGGTCACCTGTTCACATGTACTTGTCCGTTGTGACGATGTACGTCAGCCGATTTAACCACTTTACTCGGGCCCCCTCGAGGTGCTTCGACGAGCGTCGATTTCAATGGTTGTCACGACACCGCTTCCGTCGATCGCCTCGGAGTCGCTTATGTAGACGACGAGCGTACCCGAGTTCCTCCACAGCCATCCGTGGAAGTCCCCCTCCCTACACCGCCCCTTCGCCTGACAGCTCTACACGACCTTCCCTGCGTCGCATGCGATCAGGACGTCGCGTCTAATTCCCAGCTCGTTTTGTAGACGTTTACTATACGTGATTTTTTTTCAAGCAACCTTCTCATTTTACGAGTTGAAAAAAACGCAAAAAGTTTGTGCAACAATACGTCCTGTTCGACTGCAACTAGAAGGCTACATGGTGAGCCTGCATATAATTTTTGCTCGCCAGGTACTCGTTTTCTTTCCACATTACAGGTAGCGCGCAGGTCACGGTGAGAGAGAGCACACCCCCGTCTGTCGTTGCAGTAGTGGGGAAAACCCACCTCCCATAATTTTCTCCTTGAGTTTTAGTGGGTTGGGTATCCTGCTCCGACAGCACCATACTAGGGGTGAGTACAAAATTCCAGATATTGCAAGCAGGCTGACCCCTCTTCATCGTTATCAACCTTATTCAACGTGGCATAAGTAGCTGTTGATGAATGCGCCTGAGCCCTTCATCCATTCCACGGAAATTTCATTATTTCAAACTTCATTTCCCTTTGTTTTTACCGAGGGTATTAGAGCCTGAAGCCTTCCGAGGGGGACCTCAGTAGAGACACTCGTGGTTTGCCACGCTTTCCAAATACCTTGTTATTTCCAAGTTGACCATCACTCACATTTGATCGCAGCCTTCGCATTCAGATCGACTTTCCAGCCGGCCTCTTTCGAAAAGAAACACTAGACTGGAGTTTCGCTCCCATCAGAGCTCGTCAGTAGTGTATATCCTTGCCACGACCGGGATTTGAACCCCGGCCATTCCACTCATGAGTCAACCGTGTTAACCACTGCGCCATTCACCTCACATTAGGCACGACCGAACTATCAAATCTGAACGCTTAACCACTTCCGCTTGGGAGCAATGATCAGGTTTCCCGAGAGGTTGCCCGAGAGGAGACACGGTAACTGTCCTGTTAACTCCAATCGATAACCCCACGATTAGGACTTCCAAGACAGGTCGAAATCACTGATCTCATTAAACCTGCAGGGCGATATTTTGGATTACTGATGAGTAGTCAGGGATTTGGTTCATTTTCACGAGGCTGGCCGGAAAGTCGATCTGAATGCGAAGGCTGCGATCAAATGTGAGTGATGGTCAACTTGAAAATAAACCAAATCCCCGACTACTCATCAGTAATCTTGTTATTTATTTCGATTGTTTGCACTATTGATGTTGGTTGATCGCATGTCTGCACTCTCTCGTTTGTTCGACCGTCCAAGGTCATAACAGGAATTTCCGGTCGCTTGCTAGTCAGTTGGTCGTGCTCTGTTATTTGTCGCGCTTCGCTTACAGCTCATTTTTCCATTCTACTTGCAATAAGCGTCGTTGTCCATTGTTCGGTTTTCTGGTTTAATTATTGTGAAGAGTAAGCACGGTTCTATACATAGAAACATTCCAGTCGTCTACATGAGGAATTTAAAATCATCACTGCCTAGTGGCAGAAAGCAATTTAGTCGGTCGATGTCGGACTCTCTTGGAATGTGTACCAACTACAGTATGGACGTTTGTTCACCGAGGGAATTCCTAGACCTGCAGCCTTACGATTGCAAACACGACTTTGGAGGCAGTCGATAGTCATGTGATTGACGAATGGTGAGCGGGCTTGTAGCGACCACCACCACTAAATATAGGCAAGATTACATAAACCTTTTAAGCTTTAGGAAACCCACCTCTGGACATTGACCGTTTGAACAACTTGGAGAGTGGTCTGAACAGTTCATTTGCACACTGCATTAGACTCATTAGGGGTTTAGATGATAACCTGAGATTTTGCTCTCGGGGAGGCATTGCTATGTTTTGGAGAACGTTTGGTAGCGTGAAAGTGCCTTTTTCAAAGGAATCCTAAGTAGTACTACTGGGTTAGTGGATCTAATATATAGTACATTAAAGTACCGGCTATCAGGTCTCTTTCAGTATCTTCATTTGACATCGCATCTCTCTTTATGTGGTTCATCTGGAGGAAATCAGGTTGACCTTTTTATTGCATGCAGTGGTAGTGTAAAACAGCATTTTCGATCACTGTCAATCAAACACATTCTCTGCACTCTGTTGTTAACGTGCCATGTTAGCCTTGGTAACCCTACTCAAGGTCTTACTACTGATCTAGTTTATCTTCAGTTCTTGTGTGCACTACGCAAACAACTTCGGTGGTTACAAGTGTTAAAGTAGTTAATCAGTTTTGCTGTTGTAGTCCGACAGGTTGAACTTTTGATCCATGCTGGGCTACGCTTGTCAAGATGATTATCTGTTTGCTTCTCTGTTCTGCCAACGTGGATGACCCTACGCCAGCAGTTGAGTCTGGAAGTGGTAGTACTTCAAATGTGCGCGGCTCCATAGATTGCACAATCGACGACTCTTATTGAACCTCCATTGGTTAGTTGCATTAATTGTTTCCAGATTCCCATGGGATTCATAAGAAGTCAGTTATGCGAACAGCTGTTTTCGGTAATTCGCATCGGGCTTTTACAATTACATAGGGTACATGCGTTTTATATAGGAAAAACTGGAGCAAGCATGGGGCGGATGACAGTCTATTGGAGGGGGGTGGGAGTGTTGGCGAATGTTTTACACTGTTACGCGTGCCAGCCGTGAGGTATGCAGTCGTCGGTGTCAAGTCGTTCACGCTTGCTTGAGTTTCAAGTGGCTGTGAAATAGTTGGCCAAGGGAGATGTAGGGCTTGCACGAACTGTTTTTGTGCACACAGACAGGGGTTGTAGAGTCTGATGGCAATAGCCTCGGCCGTTGATAACAGTCGCAACCTGACAGTTCTGGAGTGGAATTGACGAACCTTGTAGATAACTCGGAAGGCTTCGTCTGGATCAATTTGGTGACCGGTGTCAATTAAGTGGGAACCGATTGCACTGGCAATGGGCTTTATCGAACCGTTGCGAAGCCATTTCGGGAGGTGTTCACGAATCCTTTCAGATAGCCGTCTTGTGGTTCTCCCAACGTAACCTGCTTGACAACAACAGGTGAGATGATAAACACAAAAGGACGAAGAAAACCTAGGCAAACTATCTTTGAGGTGTGGCACCAGTACTGGGCAAGTATTGAACAATAAGATAACCCGTGCTGCTGGATAGGCCTTCTCCACTGCATTGCAAACTCGGCGAGTGACAATTTCACTGGTAGCTTCACCCTTGTATGATAGAGTGATAAAGATGGGTTTTTTATCCACCGTCTGGACAATTTCATGCCTCACTTTTGGTTGCATGTTTCTGTCCAGAAACCGCTGGGGATATCCGTTTAGACTCAGCACATCTCGAACGTGCTGGAGTTCATTGGATAAGGTGTCTGGCGTGCATATCCTTTGCGCTCTGTTTGTTAAGCAACAAACCAAATTTCGCTTATACTTCAACGGAACACAGCTGCAAAAGTGTGTGTACTGGCCAATCCACGTTTTTTCCTATGAAATGACCTTCGAATTGGTCCGTCAGTGCTACGAAGCATAGTGACATCTAGAAACGATAGTTGTTGTTCGTCTCTAATTCAACAGTGAAAACGATGTTGGGGTGTGCACTATTGAAATCAGCTAGCAGAGACCATGTATCGTCCTCAACGTTTATTAAGCAAAATATATCGTCTACGTAGCGTCTATAGANATGATAAGGAGAATTGTACATGTCGAGGATCGGTCTTAAGGGCACTCCATCTTTGTGAACTTTAGGGAAACCATGAAGGCGTGGGATAAACGTCCCTGTTGATCTGATGCGCTCAAAGGTGCATGCGTCAATTTGAAGTGCAGAATAGTAATAGCTCTTTTAATTCAGCGATGGGAATACCGACGATGAGTTGCCCGTTCACAATGTAAGCGCACAAATAATCAATAGTTTCTCTTAACGGAACGTTTGTGAATAACGAGGTTACGTCTAAGGAAACCATTATTTTACTCTTGATATTCAATGAATCGACCGCATTCACGAAGTCAAAAGTATCCTTTAAACTGAATGTGGTCAGTTGTGCTTTGATTGGTTCCAGTAGCTCCACAAGCCAACAGCGTCTAAATGTTCCTGTTTTAATAGACTGCAATTCGGTACCTTGCTATTCACGTATTTATAGCATGTATTAACGAGGGTAGACTTGCAGTGTTCCGCGTTAAATTCTGAAGATGGAACGAGTTCACTCAGTTGTTGGTGCAGGTTTTCAAACTGAACTTCAGTGTCTAGTCGGTTACATTTAGATTTCGGACAGCAAAATTTGGGGCCTAGCGATAGAACTTCTAACATCGTTTGATTCAAAATGACAGATGAATAATTGTGAACGTACCGTTGTGGGTCGTTGGGGAACTGAGCTTGTGGTTTGACGGGGTTCAATCCAGTAGTCAACTTAGTTCTCTTCTTCTCCACTCGCCGTTGTACTTCCGAATGGAAATACTGCTCAACCAAATTCATCTCCTCTTCCGGGAGTGATTCGAAAGCACTCAGACGTTGAGACTGATCACGGTTTAGTTCGTCGATCTTTGCTAGACACGAGTCTCTGTCGTTCCTGGCATGACGCTGAAGGGACTTGACAGTGGGTTGTATGTTGCAACGACGTAGAATATTCCAGTAAAACTTCGGAAATTCTTTATTATTAATACAATCATTGAGAAATCGTACAAGAGCGTTCGCTTCTTCAATCCTGATGCCAAACTTCGCGAACTCGTTAGGTTGTTTCATTAATTATTTGATTTAAAACAGTGACTAGATAGTGATAGATCAGAATGTCTTTCTTAGGAAGATACTGCCGGAAGGAAATCTTTACAATTTGTGCACTTTTTACACTGGGTGCCTCAAATGAAGGAACGTACCACCTGGAACAATATGGAAATCACCTGTTGGGGTTCAACATGGATATAATCAGTCTCAGCATGATGTGGAGAAATTCCACAGTACCATATCCATTTTGTTTGTGCCCTGACCTCAGGGCGAATCATTAATGCAACCAAATCCGCTGGCAGACCATACTTAGCAAGGCGAAATCTAAGGTGTGACCGGCTAGGGGACCTGTTTTGTTAGTGGTTACGTTCCATGAAACCCCTTGAAACTAGACTGGTCAATTAATCACCAGCATGCATGGACTAGGTTGTTCAGGTATGATCTTTTGCATATTTGAGGACGCGGAGGGATTTACTTCGGGATCTGAGCACCTAGAATTATTGAGTAAGATGAGGCGGTTGCAACATGAACTAAGGTGAAGGTTCAACCCCTCGCCTGTTCCAGTTTTAGAACATCGCCAAACAATGTACTGAGTGACATCCCAGACTGAACAGAACAAGGACTATAATAACGTTCTGCAAGTCGCGGGGTCCTGAGTTTGAATCATCGTTATCCGGATGTTACCTAAGGCTGGTTAAGTTGACGGTATCTAAAATAGCGTATAATCAGTGCCGGATGGTGTAACATCAATTAGATTACTGCGTTTGCTTTTTTTGTCCGGATGGCTTCTAGGTACTATCAATTACCTCGGTATGTGACTCTCCAAGCCCACATAAAAACTGAGTCATCTTCATAGCAAGCTACAAGCTAATGTCTCCCATGTGTACATTTCATTTAAGAGGTTCTACAGTGCTTCAATGTATCAGGAAACAAACTGATGTTCCCCGGTATTGGTTACGATCACGTGACTATTTTAGCCATCCTGAAGAAGTATTCTGATTCACTGCGTTGCACTCATATCGGTCGAGTTGCATGGAATGGAATTGTCTCCCACCGGAAAACTAATGTTTCATCCAGGAATCCATTCTACCCACTTGGTAGGTGTTGCTTGTTTGGAATAAGCGGGCAGTGGTTTCTGTTGTTTACTCGTGTTTCTTTTCTGGGAAAGTTTCTGCCTCATGTGTATTGCATAAGAGTCACGAGCGCCCGAAGGAAGAATTTAACTATAATATGTATTCAAACCCATAGGGATTATACACAGGGTGTCACAGTGCTGACTGCAAAACTACTGGATGCTCTGGTAATCCAGGGCTAACTTAAGCAACCAGAAATGACCGACTGCACAAATCTTTAAGGTCGTAGGCACCGTTCTGGACTCACAATCAAAATAACTGCTCCAATTTTGGATGAGGATGATGTTTGTTGAAATGCCAGGAACACATTTTCGAGCGGTATTCTGTATCAGACAGGCAGTCGTCTGGAGTTTGCATTGGTGAACACGTTCCAGCTGAAGAGGGGGAAAGACATGACCGACACAAGATAAATTATTGGTTTCAGTCACCAGTGTAATTTTCAGTTATTTCACGACATGGTTATAGCTCTGCTCAAAACAAATCGCTTCAACTCGGTTGGCTGAACATAATCAAAGTGACAACATTCAGTTCTAATTTACGGCTTGCTAACTTACCGCAGCGCTCTATAAGATTTCCCCAAATTGCGAACAACTTTTGGGTCAATGGCTGTTTATTAGGCAGATGAAAAAGTTTGTCAGTAAATAGGTAAATTGCAAGACTTCAATAAACCCTATCACGGTTGGCGAAGCGCTCTCACCAAGCCAGTTCCGGTAGCCGACTTTCAAATTTTCATTCTCTACACAAGACTTGTGTGGTTATGGTAGGCTCAAGCAATATGACCGCTAAACATGCGACCTAATTTGAGGCCTAACCAGATGACATTTCAGGATCTGACTAACGAGCATGCTTTTTTTTAACACCGCTGCCACACTGGAGGCTGATGGAGATTGGGTGAGTACAAACACAGTCTCATACTTGCACACAAACTTTCACATTCGGATACATTCCGCGGACGTTACCTTTTACCGCGAGTGCGTTCGGGGGTTTTCTGTTGTGTTGTTTACATCCCACCCACAAGATGTTATTCAGCACCGGTGTGTCACATTGTGTGGTGGATACTCAGGCCGGGGGTGTGGGTATTCTAACACTCGGCAGAATACCTCGACGCGGGGGAAGGCACGTCCAAAACCCCACAACGAACGGATCGGGGACGGCGGGGACGACCGGATGAGATCGCTCGACTGGATCGGACCAACCGGCGAGACATGACAGGGAAAATAGAAGGGACGACGAAATCGGAGGCGCGATTATTCCAACATTCGCAGGAATGTCGCGAAGCGGTCGTGGACTACGCTCAGAGGCCAGTGGAGATAGATGAAAGAGAACAAGAGCAACCAGACGAGTCTTTGTTCGACAAAATCGGACCAACAGGCGAAGAATGGCAGGCAGAAAACTCCCCGATAGACAGAGCCGATCACGCACATAAACTGGGCAAAAGTGCACACGATATGTGAGCGGAAACCTGGGGGTGTTGTGGTCCGGAATGATGACTAATAAACGCGAGCGCGCGTGTGGCATGAGGACTAGCGTATTGAGCAATAAAGGTTGTGCTTTATTGGACGCCTTCTCGCTACAATAGGGCGAATGAGAGGGAACAGTAAGAATACTTTGAATGCTTCCAGCCAAGCTAGAATTAACGTGTTGAGTTCATAGTATTCGGGTTAACCACTGGATTATGTGGTAGATACCACCGTCTGGGACAATTAACGCTTTGGAGAGAAACCTTCTTTATATACCCTTTGCTAATGTGCCTGGATGTAAAGGCTGCATACTTAAATTTTAATGTGGCATTTCTGATTAACACGTTTAAATGAGTAAATACGTCGATCATACATTGGCAAATCTATAGTGGCCACCCGAAAAGCACAGAGAAACTTTCGCTTTGACTAGAGCTTTGCTGTCCTCGGTTGACAGAGCCTTTACCCCCGAGAGTCCCCGCTCAACGAATTCTAACTCAAACATCCTTTTAATTCTACTTTCCAAAGACACCAAAAGAGCACCCATGTGGTCTACACACTTGGGTATTCCAGATGTAGCACGAATCGCACCTCTGAGGCTCCATCCAAGGACTGTTCTAACAGTGTACGGTTCCTTTCTGGTCCCTATTCTTTGTTCCAATACCTAATGAGCCTCGGGAACACCGCACTAAATAGAGACCCCTACGATTTTGTTTAAGATACTGGCGAAGTTACTTCCTGCTACGTGAGCCCACGGTTGCGACTCCATCGGGGATGGCCTGTCAGTCTGTGCAACCGGTAATTTATCAACAGTCTAAGTTGACTGTACAGAAGTGGCGTTAGCCTTGTCTGGAGTATGGGGACGCCCACCACAACCAGAACTTAGATACAACATAGATTCTAAATGACTTGGTTATGTGATTGTCTTTCACACAAATAAAACACCGTCTGATGAGTCTGACAGTATTCCTACGTCGTTCTAACGATTGAGCAACGAAGTGTGTACAGCCTATAAGGTCGTGGTCACCTCTGCGTTGGGAGGAACGGATAGGCTGGTTACTCGAGCTGACATCCGTCAAGTTAGCACAGCATCTGGACCTCTTGATGTCAGTCGTATACAGAGTGTTAGGAGTACTGGACCCCAGTTCAGACGACATAAATAGTTGGTCATATTCACTACTGGCTACATATATTTGTTCCTTAATGAAGGCCAGTAAACCAGCGAGGGTGGGCTCCCTCCTGGAGGTCGTTGTTTTGCTAGACATCTTCTCCGTGGGCCATTGGACAATCGTTAAATCAACCGAATCAAATTACTAGATCTATTTAGCTCCTCCGATTTACTTAGTTGGAGCAGTGTGACATCGAGCACTCTTATTAGGGTGGCTAAGCGCTTGAGGCCGTCCAATTCAGAAATACCTAGATTGGTACCACCAAACAGTTCATGCGTTACAGAGTGACCGATCTGGTGTGGGCGACTAAAGTGTACTGTGAGTACGTCTATAGTTTCTTTATATCCTGTCGGTCCTGGTAAGAGTACACAATGCTCTACGGATTCATTTGTTCCACTACGACAGTAATAAATGAAATATGAAAGCCTTTGGTTATCATCACTCAATCTATTTGCCACATTATTTTCGAATTTTCTAGGAAACTCATGGAAGCGTTGTGGTGATCTATGAAGTAGTTCCACCTCAAGCTTGGGGAGACCTAAACCCAGAACTAATGACTTGAGTGACTATTCCAGCGTCCTGTCAAAATTACTCACCTGACCGGACTGGGCCGATGCATAAGATGTTCTTAACTCGTCGCGTCTCTCTAGTTCTATTGAGACAACTTCTCGTACGGGGTTTTTGTGGGCATCCAGTAATCTCCGCTGTAACTCAAGTCTTCTTCCGCGCAGCTTGTACTTCTCTTCGGCAAACTAATTCTTCTTCTATCAGTTGTGCCTCAAGGAAAGGCAAACTGGAAAATTCTGGTGAAACACAAGTTTTATGAGCCCGTCCTACTACCTCTAATAGCTCTTCTCCTGGGCCAGATTCTCGCGTAGCTTTCGCAGCCTCAGACATACCACAATTATGAGAAGCAACACAAATATTAGCATTCCTAGCCTGATCTTTAGGAGCACAAGAATCGGGAGGTGAAGTGTTAGGATTAAAAACGTCATCAGCATCACGGCGTGACCGACCGTTTAATAGTTCTCAGGGTGGGTTTGGGAGGCAACACAGTGATGCAGCACACGTTCCATAATCAGCCGCATCTTCGACAGATGAGGACCTGTTTGAAATCTTCGAAACAGTGCATCGAGATCCCGTTATTCAAGTGCTGGTTAGCTGCTCCTGGCAATTCAGGGTAGTCCACCGAGTAACGCGTACTGGACAGTTCGAACAACGCTTACTCAAATGATCGGACTAGCCGGACATTTTTCCAGACCCAAAAGACCTCAGGAAAGACGATCGAGAGGTCTGAAGCTTATACGGTATCGTTTGATAAACTCACAATAAAAGTGCCATCTCACCTTGAATTTGAAGTAACCGAATGCACAAATTATCCAGTAAAAAAGCGCTCAAAATAGGGTAGCCAAACACAAGTGCGCAAACAGCCACCAGTCAACGGGAAACTAGCTCATTAGAACCATTGGGTGTGGACGTAGGTGAGAGCATATCAAACAATACCAAGAAAGAAAGTTTTAGAAGATAAGCAACGATAGATGTAAAAGGAAAGGCAGACATTTTATTTGTAGTTGTGGTAGGAAATTCATCCTAATTGTTTGCTGCACACAGCAAAGACAAATAAAGGCAAATTTAGTACTAGCCTTCTGCAAACAGGCCAGACATACCTCATTGAATTCGTCGCTCCGCATTACACCAAACACAAGACGACAGAGGCACCAGAGGACCTTCAGCAGATCCAGCGGTAACATTACTCAATGTAGGCACTTATCCACCTCATCGATAGTTAGCTAACTATCAATGTGCTGATCTGTCGGTTTGTTTCAGCGATTGTAAATAATGGTTGGACATACCTGTCAAAGTCTAATTGAAAGTAATGTGAAGACATCACCGGGTTTACTTGGACCATGAATGGGCTTAATCACATGAACGATGCCACAGACTCTTGAAGGGCTCAAACCAGGATAGGGATCAGATAACGAGATTAACATACATTGATAACACCTAATTAAAGAGCGTCGACAATGGTCTGATAAGGCTTGTATCAGGAGTGTAACGTTGCAAATGGACCAAATTACCAGTTTCAAATTGAGCACCACGCACACTTGACCGCAGCCTTCGCATTCAGATAAGTCTTTCGGTCAGCCTAGTTGGTCTAGTGTGGCGGCTGATGAATCAAAGGACCATCGGGAACTTCGCAGTTAGCTTGGAGCCACTGACTGCAGTCGAACGATTGAGCAATCTGTATCTCGTTGAGTAACCCGGCCGATCACCCCGCGACCAGAACAGAGATATGCACTACAGATGAGTTCCGATAAGAGCGAAACTCAAGTCTAGTACTTTCTTTCGAGTCTGGCCAGTGAACAGCTGTGATCGAGTGTGGTGTTCGAATGGAGACAATCTAAACCCCCGAACTTTTGTTAACTTATCGGTGGCCTAGAAGTTGTTTTTAAATCATGAAACGTCAGTCGGCATCTAACGCATCCTAAATAAAGAGCTTCACTAGTTAAGACATAGCTGGCTAATAAGGATTTGGTTCACCACAAGTTATTAATCGACGGCAAAATGATTAGAGATTGAAAACATGTCATGTTACATACTTGTTTTACCGAGAAAAAACTGATGCGCGGTGGAATGGCAACCGTGTCGTAAGGGGGGTGACGGAAGACTGTACCTTAGAATTTCGGACCGCACAGTATCAATATCCTACAAAGGTAAGTAGACTGAAGATCAATCTTTCAATCACGAATGGTCACGTAGAACTTCCGAGATAGGTCGAGATCACTGATCTCATTGAACCTACGAGGCGATATTTTGGATTACTGATAAGTAGTCGGGGATTTGGTTTATTTTCAAGTTGACCATCACTCACATTTGATCGCAGCCTTCGCATTCAGATCGACTTTCCAGTCAGCCTCTTTAAAAAAGAAACACTAGACTGGAGTTTCGCTCCCATTAGAACTCGTCAGTAGTGTATATCCTTGCCACGACCGGGATTTGAACCCCGGCCATTCCACTCATGAGTCAACCGTGTTAACCACTGCGCCATTCACCTCACATTAGGCACGACCGAACTATCAAATCTGAACGCTTAACCACTTCCGCTTGGGAGCAATGATCAGGTTTCCCGAGAGGTTGCCCGAGAGGAGACACGGTAACTGTCCTGTTAACTCCAATCGATAACCCCACGATTAGGACTTCCAAGACAGGTCGAAATCACTGATCTCATTAAACCTGCAGGGCGATATTTTGGATTACTGATGAGTAGTCAGGGATTTGGTTTACTTTCAGGTCGAACATCACCCACATTTGTTGTGTCCTTGTCGTTTGTACACTGACGTTATGGGAATCAGGACAAGAGTGGGGCGTCAGTCCTTGTGTTATTAATCAAAACTCCGATCCACTAAACTCTTGGTAGTCACCTTATCATGGAAGGATGAGGAAGTTCATGAGACCACAGGACATTCCAGTACAGAAGTCGACCAATTCCTATTGTTAAGTAGTTATTCAAAATTTATTGCTCATTGTGCTCGTTAAAAAGGAAGTTGCAGTAAATTTATACCGGTTAGTGGAACAGGAAAATCACATGAGCGGTCGGTATAGATATTCGGATTGGTTAGGTGGGATGCCACATTTCTCAAGCATCTAAATGGTAGGAGAGGTTAGTGGACCCAGCGGAGAACCTCAATTTCAAACACTAAAGTTGCTACACTTATATATCTGGCTTTCTCTAACTGATGATTCATTCACTTGTACAAACCAACTAGTTTATCCAAACACCTCATCTAAACGGAAAATCACTGTAGATTAGACAGGTTGGGTCAACTTCTTTAAGACGCCCGTGCTCAAGAGAGGACAGAGCATGTGACAAGTGCTCGACTGAGGTATCTTGTCCCAAAGTTGCCCTAGGAAAATGGTGAATGTACAGTTACTCGGCCTGTGGAAGCTACTTTTTGTTCGGAAGACAGACTCAATTAATCTGCTTACAAGTGAGCCCATATTGAAAAATTGAATATCCTCAAGTTAAACTACACTTACTGTTATATACTGCCCAATAATGTTAGTAGTTAACACTACTCGAATTAAAAATGATGACTTGACTTGAATTTACTGGCGTCCCAACGTCCTCAGGACAGGAATCACGTCACAACGAAGGGGAAGAGATATCCGCTGAGAGTAATACCCATCTACAGAGAGATTGACAGTAGATAGGGTGATATATCGCTGTACAGCCGATTGCAGAAGGTTGGGGTGGTGGTCACCATCAATATCAGACCAGCGATGTAGAGCAACCTGGATGTAGCGTGTTTACCATCAAAGTCGTCACTACATATATTTGTACGGAATTTCCCGTTTGAAAATGATGTACGAGTGAATTCCGTGACTGCCAAATTACCAAGACAAAGAACTTGACTCAAGTGTAGTAGACCAGCCGAAGATTTTGAAACGACCACTGTCCATCACGAATTTGAAGACAGCAGGCAGAGGACCAACAATTCACTGTGTTGTTCACTGTGGACCACTTTTTGCAGTTAATTTGAAATTTGGAAGCCAGGCGATTTAACTCATCTCCATTAACTACCGGTAGACGCGCGATGAAAGCCGCTCCAATACAACTTGTGTAATGACTGTCTTTTGTTCGTTCTATTCAAAGAACGTATTGAAAATTGAAAAATGGCAAACCACAGTAAGATAACAACTGTTGCACAGGCAAGCGTATATTGATCGACCCGACGACCTAACAAAACTAAAATATTTGACCTATGATTAAGTGTGAAATATCGAGGTAATCGGAACAAGGACAAATCTGAATAATCATGAGAGAACTAGGGCCTAAACTGCCAATATCCATAAGTGGTAGTGGTTAGAGGGGTCCGAAACGCATGGCTAAGTGGAACGCTGAGATCAAATGAGTGTCTGACAGTGAACTGGCCAAGCAGTACAAAGTACCAGAGGACAAACCGGACCGAAATAACCGAATCAAGGTTTACTATACGCGGCTGACAGAGAATTCGTCAGCAGTTGTAAAGGCGCCGGAGAAACTCAAAAACTGGTGAACGGTATGTACTGCTTGGAAACCCTAGTGAGCTGCAAGGCACAAACCTTAGAGGAGGACGCATGTTATGCAACTGTTAGTATTTTATAGCAATTTTTGTGCCGGAAGAACACGACGCTGTTGTTTCTAATAATAATCTTCCATAGACGACCACTGCTGCGTTCCCCAGTACTAGTCTACGTTGACGAAGCAAAAAAATGGGGAAAGTTCTAAGTGATAACAATTTGTGTCACTGGGCTACAACTCACCAGTATACATCCAACTCCTCCAAACTCTTCTAGCGTTGATTACTTGTAGAAGCGGGACAGCTAACTACCACTGTTCGCGGGTGAGACCTAAGATCGTTCGTTTTAGGCGATCTCAGCTTTTCGCTTATTATTAATTTGTTAACGACGAATGCTAACCTGTCTCTTGTGATGTTAACCAGACTGTTTTAGACCGTTTATTGAGATGTCTCCTCTTGATGTTCGCCACACTGATACGTGCACACCTTAAGTTGAACAACTAAGCTCGTTCACCATTCCTTACAAAAGATATCCATTCTTCAAGCTTTAGATTTTAGCCACTGTGGAACACAATCCCACGCCTTGGCAGCGTAATCAGCAGATAAATTTAAGCGAGAAGTTCTTGCCTCAAGTAGTGATGCTAGCCCGGGTCTCCAAGAAATGTGGTTAGCTGTGCAGCTTTGAACTAGTGTGAGGCCCCTAATGTCAAAGTTAGTAAGTCACTACTCGCGGTACTGCTCTTGTGTCACGTTTGATTGTCGCCTCGGGGTTGTTCTTCTCATCCCATACTTTGATCTCACCTTACACCAATATATCTAATACTCCAATGTTGATTGTCACATTTGAATGGATAATACTTGTGCTTTTCTCCTACTTAGCTGACACTAGGCTGTTTTTCTGTCAACCTGAATACTGACTCTCTTATTCGTGGAATTTCAAGGGCTCCAGACTACAATTTACAGACAGCAGAATAATTGTCGCATTGGGAGACAATTACATGCTGACGAAGTCTCCTCACGAAATGGTGTTGAGCTCATCCTCCTTCGCCTTCACTATATTAGTCCAGCTACCAAATGCTCACTCTACGTTGCCCAGTTGTTGAAGAAACTCCCGACAGGTGTCTGTTGATTTCAGCGAAAGCGTGCCAAAAGTTCGCAAATGTTCCACAACAGACAGCCCCTACGTTTGTTATTTAACGGTTGATGTATGGTTTACTTTAAAGGCGTTTGGCTAGATGCGAATTTGACTTGGTAAATGTGTTAACTGTGGATTACCTTGTCTTCTTACGTCACCGCCATGTTGCGCCTCGTTCATCTTTTCTACTGATCCCTATTAGATGTTTTTTTTTCTGGAAAGTTCATATGGAATCCATGTTTCAAATACTGTTAAGAGTTCGCAGAATTTAGTTTTTCAGTACAAAAACTGGGTTACTGACAACTGTCTTCTTCCAAACTTTGATAAGCAGTTATCACTCCTGTGAAGCAGACTGGTGCATCTTCTTCGTTTAAGTACAAGGTTCAATCCTATTCAGCTGTCCCGGGAATAAGGCGCAAATTCAGCTGTGAACACAATACCTAAAAGATGTACCACTATAAAAATTCTTGTAACACTGCACAAGATAACAGCAATAAGCAGATGCGTTACCAGTTTGCAGCATAGTTGTTCACAATGAGATAGGACATCCAAACAGTTTTGTGTGATATTGTAACATAGGGGCAGACCGTTCTTACACGATTGTTCGTAACATACGTGGATCACCCTTGGCAGCATGGAGACACCAGGAGACGGCGTTACAGCGATAGTTCTGTGAAGGGAGACGATTTGGAAGTCATGAATAGGGAATTTAAACAGGAGACTGATTGACTACTTAACAGGCACAATCTCATTCTAGTAAGAAACACAAGAGAGGTAATTGTTCGATTGTCTGTCAATCACAATTACGGTGCCTGTCTAGTGTCCAGCCCCATCGTTCGCTGCTTGTAATTCTAACAATATCCTTCCAGTTATTAACTATCCTATATTAGGCGAATAGCTAGTCATTCAGGTCAACATCTTGTGGTTGACCTCTCTCTCACAATGGGCACTAATCAATTTGGTTTTTATAGCCAAAGACAGTCTTTCAGTTTATACGATCATCCTAGACCGAGGTGAAAGTGATCGAATTCCCGGACATCCAGACGGAGTGTTTTCAGCCGCCTTTGATAACGAAATACTTGATGTGAAACTATTAACCGGTATGTTTAACAGAAGAAGCGGGATGACCACCGGCAAAGCTGGACGAACTGAATAAGAAAATAAGAATAAATGGACATGAGTTTCCCTTGTCAATCAAATACTAGTTACTGCTTGATCGGGTTTTGATCAAGTGTTTTTGGTTAGACAGTAGGTTGAGCCATGGTGCCAGCTTTCATACGCAGTCTAAGTTAATTTACTTGTTGGATTAACTTGCAACATTGAACATTACGGGAGATGAAAAACTCCTGGCTGTTAGACAGGGGAGATTCCAAAACACATGTGCACACTGTTGCTACTGCAGTTCTATTTCGCTTTGTGGTAGTCAGCAGGGGAACCTCAATCAACGACTATCAGAAATTATGCCCAACCTTAAACTAAACGTCTGGCTTGGTTAGAGTGACCAACTTTCACAGGTTATGTGCCGATTATTGCATCCCGTTGACATGTAGTGGCAATTCGCGAAACATACGTACGGATAATAGGTAAACATGTGTTAATGTTGAACTGCGAGTTAATGTATGTACACAAAGTCGCCAGAAAATCAGGCGTATTGCAAAACTAACCAGGTGTTTTCAGTTGAACTTACACCAACGTGCTGTCCGTAGGCACTTCGGGTTTGTTAATGTTCCTCCCTCGTTTAGTCATTGTCTCAGGTCATTCGCACCCGCATGCGTCACTCACGGCGCGTCCGTGGAATCAAGCAGCGGAATCACTGATGCATTAGGGTATTACTGTGATACTCAGAATCAGGGACTTTGAATAGCCCTAGGAATAGTACGTGAATTGAAACCTCCCACACAAGTAATGAGGAGAAGACCTAGTACTGGTAGCGGTAAGCAATTTTTATTCATGAAGTGAGACGCCGAATTTATAGATGTACAGCAGTATTAAAGAAATCACAGCCTGTCATTGGTTGATCTCATTAGCACATGCAACATCATAAACTGTGTGTTAACTGGTGGAATACGGTACAGATGAACTGGCGAATAAAGAAAGGCACAACACTGAGACCGTTCGTCCAATCCTGATGTTGTATCTTTAACGCAATACTTGGATTGGCCGTTTGTCAGATCTTCTGTTACGTCGGGGTTTGGATAATCGGTGAATCGAGATTTCCATCACAATTTCCTACACGTCCTCTTTGAACACCCACTTTGGGCTAAATATTCCCCTAAATTCCAACATGCTGATGATAGAATTATGCATTTGCTATTTTACAAGTGGGCATTGATTCTGATGGCCTATTTTACTACTAAATGGTTCGATAATCCGTCCACTTATTCTAGACTTTTTCCATTACTTTGCAGGTAAAACTGATGAGGTTACCGTTGCAAACAGTTTTCAGTGATTAATTGCGGCCGATGAAATCATTCGGACTTCTCATTCGATTCCTCTGTTCCAAATATAGTTGCAGACGTTTCAGACGGGATTTAGGTGTGACAAGCACACTACGCAGGAGAAAGTGGGTTCAATGTTCCGCCGTGTAGGTAGTACGTTAGGTATTATGTGATTAGACATAACTTTTTCGATCTAAGAAATCCGGCGGCTCATTCCATTAATCCAGTGCAACAGTTGAAATTCTGAAATGCAACAATGCTTCTCTCCTACAACACTCTGAACAATATCACTCCCACTTACAAGGCTCACCTCTCGAAAATGTTTGGTGATTCCACTATCTGAAACAGTTAACCCCAAGGGCTTCTCACTAGAAGTTTGGTTTTCCTCAACATACAAATTCCTAACCTTCAATCGAAATACCGCACGATAAACCTCGCTTAGTCACGCATTGTCTGCAAGTGAGATTACGCTACATAATGAGACCCCAAACTTCCTTCTTGTGGATGGAATTTGAGATGGTGCGCTTATTAGATGTTCGAATATTATGCTCTCGTTTTCCGTACATTCCCTTTACGTGAATAAAGGGACTGAGGACTGACAGATGCAGAACAGCGTCCATCCGAAGGAAAATGGATTGGCTATCGTGCTGATAAGGAAAATCCGGCCCTACATGACCGTTTTTCTCAAGTTTCCATTTTCAGGTGTCTCTGGTAGCCCGTATGCCGTTCAACCCATTTGTTACACACTTGTGTTGATTTAAAACCTATACTTTAATGGTGTTGCATTCTTTAGTTCCTAACGGCTACATTGAATAGAGTGGGCTCGGGCATGCCATAGGTTCAGATGCTGGTGTAGACAACCGGCAACCGAATTGGTTAAATTGTGATTCACCAGGATTAAATGAACTGCACGGAGTGTGTGTACACTCGTAGTGACGGCTCGTTTTGAAGTAGACTCGGGCGCATAAGCATTGGTCAATGAATTCAACGGTTAATAAACTTACAACAGCAGCAGGACCACGTTGTAAACTTACCTAAACTACGTGCTGACACGAAGTTCCATCCGTCACTATGTGCCATTCATTTTCATTCGGAATTTTTCCTATTCCGTAGGAAGATTTCTGTCTCCACGTGAAGGTAATAGCCCACTCGATTGCAACGTATCGTCCATTTATTGATGGTTGAATGGACTTATCTTTCCGTAGCGCCAGACAGTCTTAGACAGAGTTCGAATGTCGCGGTTTTTTGTCGGAAAACCAACCAGATTTTTTAGAGAAACTATCTGACTGGTTTTGTCGAGACCGTAATTAAACACAAAATGCAGTTCCCATACACGAAACCGGACAGGCGGCTGTTGGCCTGTTTACTGGACAAGTCATATGGAATGAGCTGAATACACTTTATTTCACTGAACTCTGTCATATAGGTCTAGGTGAGAGATTAAATAGAAATAGAGCTTTAGTTTCTCCCTCCTTGTGTTTATTGACTATCTCGTGTGATCATATTGGGGCATCTGGCCTGGTTTGCTAGCTCTGTAAATCGACCGTGGCTTATAGGGAACATCGCACAGTAAACTGTGACGCTGTAGGTCACCTTCATTTCTGAAAGTGGAGGACGGAGTTGTGAGCTTTGTACAGCACACACTGGCTTCTTATTGGATTCCGTACTTCGACACCACTTTTTCCGCGCCTACTTTCTTATTTACAATCATTCTATGACAGTCACCAGTGAGCTCAGTCAGGGTTCATGTCTTTATACGGTTGACTTTGTCTTATTGTTTTCAAGTCTCATCTATCATGTTCACATTTGTAAATGGTTCGTCTGGTTTGACGAAACTCCTGAGTCAAACTTGTTTAGACATTATGAATTATTAATAATATTTTAACACATTTCACAAGATTGCACGGAAACACAGGCATTCTGGTCGCGATGTCGGTTTCTCTCCTAATATACTTCATGTTTTAAGCTATTTTGTTCCACGTACTCACGGTTAAATCTAACAGTTAACAACTAACTCAGAAGTATCGGTTGAAAATAATTTGACCACTGCGTAAGTTTAACTGGGTGCCTTTTATTTTGACTTCGCTATCGAGCTGCTAGCTTGATGACTAAACGAGCCCATGTGCGTGTTGATGCACCGATAGTCTACATTTGGTCTCAGTTGATTCTGTGGCCGTGTACTTGTGCCGAGCAGAATCGGTTCTCCAAATTTTAACCCCTTTATGCACACTGCTTACACCCTTGGGTAAGAGAATAGATGTGGTGGTTTCCAATGGTTAACCCAAACTGATCACACAGGTTCGTCGAGTACCCTGGGACAAAATGAAGGGTTAATGTCAATTAACACTGATTTATCAACCCGAACCTTTGTCAAAAAGGTCTGTTGCACCCTTACTAACACGCACTCGTTTCTGCCATTCACCGATAACCGATATCGAACATAGAATATTATTCTATGAATAAGCTTTACTAGAAATTCATCCGGTCTGCCACACAACCATCAACCTAACACCACCACCGGAACGCTCTAAGCAGCTGTGCAAAAACTATTAACTCAACCACTATGCATCTGTCCCCCAAAATTACACTTTTCACTGAAAGGTGAATTAAATATCTCGTGCACAGTTGAACTGGTGGGTCAGGAAATGACCGTCATTGAACGTCCGATCAATGTTGACGAAAACTATCAACAGTAAATATCTATGCCCTGGCAGCTCAAACCATTGAAGGGGTAATCTACAGAGACCAACCTAGTAGGTCTAATTGCCCATATGGCGGCTGATGTATGGAGTGTATAACCTGTAGGTCGCGCTGATGGAGTGGCCATCAAACCGCTGAATCATTCGCCACTGAGTCCCCACATGTGTATTGTTCTGTCTAACGTCATGGGGGGCAACCGTCGGTCATCAGTCCGTCTTGAGGAGTCAAATTTTTATTCATATATTTTAGCCCATGATAATCGTCACGTCGAGCTCGATAACGGTATGGTGAGTTGCGTAAAGGAATGACTAGGTAGACCAGCGTTATCCAACACGGGTGAAGTAGTCGATCGCTATCAAGAAGTAAACACACCACCATAAATCTCAATATCGGTAACAACAGCAACTTTGATAATGATACTAATAATGATATCATCATCATCATCATCATCATCATCATCATCATCAACAACAACAACAACAACAACAACAACAACAACAACAACAACAACAACGACAACGACAACATCAACTACAACAACGACAGGCGGACAAAGCAGTAGACGAACAACAGCAAACAGTTTCATTTGCGTTAGACGATTGGAAATCCATCCTGTGTGCGTACAAAAGTGTAACGAGCTGAAAACCAGAGCTACGCTATTTGCATTTGGAGTCCGAGCTAGCTATTCCTTGTTAAACAATCCCGCCCATTTTTGTCAAAAGTGTGTGGGACAGACGATCTCGCCCGTATACAGCTGGAATAAGGCTGAAACATACTGAATTTGCCTCATACTAAGAACGAGATCGTATCACATATACCGTCTGCTCCACAAACACTATCACTGGCGCTGATATGCACAAGCTGCCTGTTTCAGACTGTCATCATCTTCAAATAAGTGTATTTCTTTTAAATGTACTGCTTGGTGCTTGATCACACCTCTCATTCTGACGGCTGGCAGTGGAGTTAAACAACAGTTCATCAAGTGAGATACACATGACCTCATCTGATTAATCATGCACACTAATCAATTTCGAGGGGCTGAATTAACTGGTACTTAAGGAACTTGCTACATAAGCGTATCACGTTGAAAGTCACACCAGGCTAGCAATGTTTGAGCGCACTTTAGGCTGATTAATCAAGATGCTGGGTAGCTGAACTCTCGGTTCTTTTGCAATCAGATTGGGGACTCGTTTCTGAGAGTATTGACTGTCGGAACTAAAAATGGACAAGGAAATCAGTATTACTGATCCAAAGAGATGCATCGGAGAACAGTGTTTGGTTGTCATTTTCGACTTTGTGTCGTTTCATTTACAGGTGCTTTTTTATGGGTACTAGCCGTCAGGGTAATTTTTCAAACCATTAACTCCTTTTGCCTACTTCCACAGAAAGGCAGCAGGACATTTTCATAGTCACCTTCCATCTCACCAGCCGCCTACTGATGACTGGTTAGTATACCTACATGAACGTACCAGGTAATAATGATTTAACTTTGAGGAGTAGACCGAAAGGCCAGTACTAGGAAAACGTTTGGTAGCAAATGTTGCCTGAAATTACGTAACGTCTTTGCTGGATAATAACAATACTTTCGTTGATTGACTTTCATAACGTCCTGCTGGTTTCTCACCAGCTAGATACCGTGACCAAAGCATCGTACAAAGTGAGGGCAGACAATGGGAACGAAGTTGATATAAACGCACAATGTAAAGATGCAACAGTCGCAACCTGGATTGCTATCAGAATAATAGATGTAGAACCGCGCTCGGTTCGCGCACCTAGATTTAGTCAATATTAAACCGATCGGAATAACGACTGTGTTAAGATAGTCGGCATGGAGCAAAAGAAAGCGACATATGAAGAACACACAGTTGATTTCTATGAATATGTCGTGTTCTCAGATTGGAGAGAATGATACAATAAGAACTCATCACACGGGTACGGTAAATGATATCGCAGTTGACTTTACGTGTCAGTGATTCTGCGTGGTCCCATAACATTCCCATGTTGTTATGTAGATAATGATAGCCTTCTCGAAGACAGCAGTTGGTTGGAAGTATAGCTTCTTTTCCGGCACGTGGAGTTCATCTTAGTGCACGGTTTGTCACAGGCTAACAGTCTTCATTTTCAAGTAGTCCTTCAGATGATAATTTTACAGGGCAAACTTAGGAGAACTTATTGACTACAGAATATATTTTATTTCACCTAGTGAACCAGACTGACTTAGCCGTTTGTTAGAACACAGCTATATGCGGAGAAAGTCTTTTTGGATGTGGAAACGTCCCTGACAGTTTGGGAAGCAAAATGCTTTGAGCGTCAACGACCCCTGTGCAGTTTACGTCAGTGTGGGTATTGTCAGTCTCCCAAAAACAATCCTCATCAGGCTTAACGAAATCGTATAGTTCCACGTAAATCACAAGTCAATTGGGGCATTAGGTTAGAATTAACAGGTAGTATCTGCTTTTCTTACCCAGAAAATCGGGCAGATCCATCCTCACTCACTAACAAAGGTGGATGAAATTCCACATATGATAGCTCGATCATTTGAGGCCACTAGCCTAGTGGTCAACACGGTTGTCTCACAAAGCACGTCAGGAGTTTAAATCTCGGTAGTTGCAACTATTTGCACAACCAATGAGCTTTGGCAGGAGCGAAACTTGAGCATAATTCTTTTTTTTTCAAGAGTGGCTGATTGGAAATTCTGTTTGGTTGCAAAAGCACTGTTCACGTGGGAGTGATGTTCCATTGAAATCTGCGAAATTCGCGACCACTGACCAGTAATGTTTCGGGTTGTTAAAACAAAACTCGATCAAAAAAATAAATAAATCTCTTTTTATCGACTTCCAAATTTGTCTGCGTCATATCTGAACGGAGAAGAAGTTATTTAACAAATCTCCTGGATTAGTTGAAACCTAATGCTTGCTACAAGCAATCCAATACAGTCGTTCAGTTCCGCCGACCACTTGTTGATCTATGAATGACAAAGTATGAATCCAGTGATGGTACTGATCACCGTGTGTACCGAATTAAGACTATGGATTGGACGAAAATGTTACATAACCTGGGATTTTGTTGCTAGCCCGTTTCCACTATCGCGGATAGCCATTATGTCCATATGCAATCACTTGTTTACAGTGATTCGTCTTAGTGGCTGTTGGCTGTCCGGCCACACTGGATCAATAGGCTTCCGACTTCTGATTGGTTTATTGTCAAGCTGGTCCCGCCTGATGTCGAAGTGCCACGTTAGAGTCGGTCCAGTGTTGGGTGATACGAGGTGGTGTGTTTCCTCTCAGTTTGTTCAGGCTATAACATATTTAGCTGTTTGAAATTGAACACCTGTTCCACTTGAATGTAGCTTTCATAGGCAAATAAAAGTACCAGCTAACCCTTTTAAGAACGAAGCACTAAACTTGAGTCTTTGTTGAAGCTCATCAAAAGTGAATATCCTATCCATGACCAGCCGCTTTGAATGCTACCCATAAGTCAATCTCTCTGATCTTCAGGTGACGTTTCAATCGCGTCTGATGTGAGTTCGATGACGTGGAGGTCAACTGGGCTGTTTTATCAGGACCTGGACAGGGTGTCCCATCTCCGCTGGAGCTCAGAACTAGATTGCTACAAGTTCTAACAAGAAGGAAACTCCAACCTAGTATTACTATTTTGCTAACAGACTATGCGTCGATCGCCCTGATCACGGTGATGAAACCTCTGGGGTTGCAGTGTGTTGATGCTTACAGTAATCGAACAGATCCCATTTTTCCACTGTATTTTTATCCTGCTCATTTCGCTCGACTGTGTAAACAGGTACCACTCATCATTAGACTGTCACAACAGTCCACTGGAATGATTCTTCCTCTGCTTCCGAGTGTCGAACTACGCCTGCCAATCAACACAGAAGTTAAACACTTTGAATCTGTATACTGTTGTCGATCCAGGAAAATAGTGTACAAAGTAGAGCACGTCAAGTTATTGAAGTATGCGACGCGTTTTTTAGTTTCTGGACGGAATTAACTAATTAAGAATACAGGCAAGTAGGTGGGTATTCGTTTAATTGCAAGTTGCTCATCACATGATTGGTCGCAGTCTCTCCATTCAGATAGACCTTCTTGTAAGCCTATTTCGCAAAGGCGCCCTAGACTCGAGTTTCTTCCTTGCTAGAGCTCACTAACAGTGGCAAGGATATGCACTGTTGACAGGCCCCAACAAGAAACCGAAATCTGATGCTGTTTTTCTAGGAAGACAAGTTGGAAATGTCTGCCTTAATGCAAAGGCTGCGATCAAATATGAGCAACGTACACTTTGAAATTACCCAACGTCCCGACTTGTCAACAGTAGTCTAAAATCTCACCTAGCAGGCTTAATGGGATAAGAGATTTCGACCTGTTTCGGAAGTCCTAGTCGCGGGGTTATCGTTTGGAGTGAACAAGACAGTTGCTTTGTCTCCTCTCGAGGCTATCAGTCAACGTGATCGTTACTCACAAGCGGAGGTGATCGAGCGTTTAGACATGCCTAATGTGAATGGTAAATGGCTCAGTGGTCAAAGTGGTTGCCTCACGAAATCATGACCGCAGTTCTTATTCCGGCCATGATAAGCATATGCATTTTTGGTGAGCTCCAATGGAAGCGACACCCGAGTCTAGTGTTTCTTGTCGAAAGAGAGTGGAAAGTCTGGCTGAATGTGAAGGCTACGATCAAATGTGACTGACGTTCAGCTTAAAATGAACAGATAAACTATAACAAATGTGAGTTGGAAACTAACAGTCTAAGAAATGAAAAATGAAGTGTTAGTGTCCGAACTATTGTCCATTATAGTCGCTACACTTACCCTTTTCTGACGGATCGACGTTATTTGTCTATTTGTGCATAAATCTCTGCAATTTAGTGTTCTCTGTTGTATATGTTCCTCCACGGGTTGACGGTTAAACATTAAGATTTGCCACCTGAATTATTAAAGTCTACGAGAGCGTTTAAACTGAATTTCATCGTTAACAGGCCCACTGCTCTAAACCACAAAATTTTAACCTGTATTGGTGATTAATTATCGTTCGCATTTGATGGCCACGTTAGCTGTTGTACAGCCGTCAAATACTTGATTCAAATTGTCCAACTTTGGGGTTCGAAATAATTATTGCATTATTAAGTTGTCATTAGTATAGGTGCACTTTAGGTCCCTCTTCGATCTGACTGCTTTCTAACGTCGTTCATATACGGGCCACTCAATCGGTCAAAGACAACTCAATACAGACTGGTTGAAAACTTTATGTGAATAAGAAATCTATTTTCTCTCACAGCTTCTACGTTGTTTATTCCTTTTACCGTTATTTGTTATGCTTTTCCAGGATGTTCTAACATTTCCGGCACGTAAACAAGGTGACGGCAAATGTTACTTTTTTAATTTTCATCTCATGGGGGTATACAGTGAACATACTGGTACATCTAGCTTTTGAACAATGCTGGTATTCGAAGGAAAACAAAAGGAATTTCAGTCCACAATAAATCAGACTTTACAGGATGCTGGATTAAATGCACAGTATCTTCACCGGTCTTGTTATTTGTCAAAAAGTTAGAAAAACTTTCTACTTGACGTAGTTTTCGATTTGGTTAAATGTTCTTTCTGGGAAACGCGAAAAAATACAGGGAGATATGATCAATGCAATATCTCTGGTTGCCAATGCCAACCCTTATTGTTCGCGGCTCGGTTTCCTTGCTTATATCTGCATAACCGGGATACATGAGCTAGCGGAGCACATAGTTAATGTAGGTCAACATGTTTTTCAGAACCAACGGCCAGCTGTGCAGCTGAGTATGTTTATCGCCCGAACTAATCAGCCAAATTGATAAAACTAGTAGGAACTGTACGTGTGTGCGTGTGATGGAGACAGTATGCCCCAGTAAAGTGAGAAAGTTAAGAAAGCGAAAGAGGTAAGCGCATTTCTTGTGAAATTTGAAGCACCACCCAGTTTCAAGCAAGGACAATGTGTTTTCTATGCTGGAAGATACAATTTGATTTAAAACCTAGTGCAACAAGCCATATGTGGCGAGCGTTCAATAAATATCGTTTAAGAACACAAGGTTCACCCCGGCAGAAATTGTCTTCCGTATATGAACATGGCACTAGCAGGTGTGTCGTCCTGGGATTTGTTATGCACAGGCGAGTATTCATGTTCTAGATGGGTTTGAAACACATGCCCGTTGTGCCGACATTCTGAGTCAAATATCCTTGAGTTACCGCATTCTTGGCTCACAACAGAAATTCAAATTCAACCTAGACGATGATTAGGCACATTGTTTCTAAATGTGGTCACCCGGTTGATCAGTATCCTGTCACTTCAAAGATGCGGACACTCATAGTCCGGATCTCCTGTGGATTTTTAAAATTTCTTTTACAGTCAATGATTATTTACGTCCCACGTTAGCCGAAAAGCTCGGTTCTATGGATCAATTAGTTGACAGCTTCCAGCGAACTCTTACTCATACGTTATTAATGGTTCTATCAACTGCGGTGCATTAGGGGAGACAGAAATCCCAGCTAACTACCACTACCTGGGTCAACAGTGATCTCTATGAAATCTTGGTAGATATTGGCAGAGATAAGGCATACACCCTTATTTCTAGTGACCTGATTTGCCATCATTTTTTGTGTGGAAGCCTCAACAGTCAGGATAGCGTTACGTTGAGATTGTAACAATAACGGCCTGGAGGAGCCCGGGTGACGTTGCGCATTTTTGAACATTTAGCGAGGATGTAACAAGAAATGCAACAATTTCCTCCGTTTGTCATTGTTTTGTGAAACACTATGGTAAAAACGGATGAAACGCATGTGAGTAGCATTGATATTGTACGACGGTAGCTCTGCAGCAAATATTAACTCATGTTCCAACACTCCTATAGAAACTAGAAAAAAAGAGTACCTGCTCCTCAAAATAAGAAAAAAATATTGGTAGGATAGTCGAAGGTACGGCCCAGATAATCGTAGTCCGTGTCGCTGGTTCGACACGAACCGATGCCTTGACATTTCGCAGTCCTATATCTACAGGTGGCATTATGCTGCACTCTGAACAAATTCATAAAACGCTGGTGGACATGACTGGCTATCATCATATAATCTTCAAAACCCTAGCGGGCTAGCATTAGTTTATACTTATAAGTATTTCTTTGAAGGTGAATATGAGTGCTTTCGGCTAAGTGTGAACGCAAAGCATACATAAATTTTTAATTCCTGCTGATCGGATAAATAATGTCCTTCTACTAACTAAGCATAATTTGGTGAACAAGCTTTGAATGGTATTTAACGTCGGCCAGAAAATGTTTAGTGAAGGATTCGTAGCAACATTCAGTGGTAGGTGGTATGACGGACATTTTAGCTTAGTAGTCCACTTATTTTAAATTTAATGGGCTTTCGTTAACGAATAAATCTCTGGCCAACGGAAAGAATTCTATATGTCTCAATGCACTGGGTGAACAAGCGGGTCCAAACTCGAAATTTTTCGATCTCCACTCTGGCTTCGTGTAAACATGTTGCATCAAGATGCAAAGGTAACGTGTAGATTTCTAAACTCGACCGCATCATTATTCTGGTCTTTCGGCGTTTTTCCATTTGCCTCATCTGCATTATGTTAACATGTTTGGGCAAATTAGTTCACACAAAACCCATTCATCCTAGTCATGGAATTCTTTTGAGGTACTTTTCTCGTCTAACCAACTTCACAGGCAATTCACTTGCAATAGTTATCAGTTCCGTCTTCACTCTCAATCATAATTCTCAAAAGGTTGAAATGAGTGAATACAAATCACCAACCAGAGAATTCGGAAGAACTTCTGTTAAGTAGTTTTCAGTTCTCCTAATCTGACCTAAACTAGCTTGATCGATGCTCACATAAGTGAAAACCCGATCTACGTAAACTCGATTATTTTCAACAATTTTAGACGAGGAATGTGTTATTCGATTTCGTTGATCGAGATGAATAGAACTTGTTTCAGATGTCACTTACCAGATAACTCTGGACACTCATTTTTGTTTCAAAACACACGGCCCATATAAGAGTACACGCAGCAACTACAGTACAGTGCCCTTTTAACGAAAGTCCAGGGAGCAAAAAATTGTTTGGTATACAGGTCATTTCGTCATAAAGGAGTACTGACGTAGTTTAGCGAACACAACCTATTTCCCTACGTTTGCTGTTTAGCATTATCACTGTCTATTGTATACTGTGATTGATCGTCTTTTCGTGGCTATTGACAGAATGCGCGTGAAAGTGTTTTTGTCGTAAAAGTTAGTTCAATGTGCATACGTTTCACTGGCGATATTTTTCTATCCTGACTCATATGACTTAATCAGCTCTTCCTATATTCCATCGTGGGTTTCCATGGATTTTATATCATGTACAAAGCAATTATTGCCGTTTGTTCAAAAAACTAGTCACAGTCCCAGGAGACAATGACCAGTTTTCAGCCATGACGTCACGCCGAGGATCGTCAGTGCGGTAACGCGCAGCCGATTAAAGAAACCGGATGACGTCGATTTTTCAAAACAAAGAGTTCAACAATCAATCTGAAACGTGAGAAAACACGATCACCCACGAGGCAGAGACGCAGTGAGACAAGCACACAGCTTACACAGTCGGAATCGAAGGTAGCTTTACAACGTTGCATTAAGCCTTCATAAATAACCTGTTTGAAGTTGACTGTCTCCTCCATAACTCTTTAGGGATGAAGCTTCGGAGTGTCATCCAGCTGCCGGTCTTCGTTGATGCTATTCCGACTGATGATGTTACGGAGTCTTTTGGCAGAAAGTCAACTGCAGTACGTTCTTCCTTGTTTCAGCTTTCATCTTGGGCTAACTGTTCCGTGTTGCATACTGTATGACAGTCAGTATCTCTGCAACTGTACCCTTGCTACTGATTCAATGAACCGCTCACTCGCTTTGTTCACACACGCTTGCCGCCATGCGTCATACTGTTAGCCAATGAGCGACTGAAGTCCTGTGACCATCTGAATATTAATCACTGTGCCGTCATGATGTAAACTCCTCTCACTAGCTTTGCACGCCTGTCGGCATGGCATTTAATCAGTGAGGAATATTGAGAGCACGGTACCGAATACGACTAGATGGCGTACATTTTGAGATTATTCTGAACAAGGATTGCAGCTGTCATGATATTAGTTTTAATCAGCCCATTTGCCCGTGACTACTTGAGTACTTTTTTGTCCGATCATACCGGGCAGAACAGAACGATCAGAAAATATTCCCTTACATGTTCTATTGATCAGACACTGTGTTTTCCCATCTGATCTCTTCCCCATGTAGTTTCCATGGAGTTTGTGATATGTATGATGAATTAAGCTCCATGGGGCTAGCAAAAATCACAGTTGCACACATGGTCCACGTATCCGTTAGCACTTCAGTTAGTAATATCAGAGTGGTCAGCCTGTGTTTTTTCCACCAATTCTGATTACAGCAAACGCAAATGTGCACAGAGATGGTTTATTTATTGGCTGCAGAGGAATTTCGTTATAAGGAAGTTCGTTACGACGAACACTGTACACTGAAATGAAGGTTCATTACCAATTCCTTTCTTCTTCATAAGAACGGTTTATTTGTGGTGATTTTTTTTAACCAGTTCCAATCGCATTTACGTCATCGTTTACTTTGCAAGTAGGCTTGTTTGGTAGCATGGTGAAGTAGTAACAGGCTACTGTGTTTCTGAATTCGATCAGTTTATGCACAAGTAATGAGACTGAATAAACGTTCATATCAGCGCACGGTGGAGGGTTTTCCTAAATTCGTAGAAGTTGAGAAAACGCAGGGAATATGTGAGGAACAGTTGCCCTTAATGTTTTTTTATTTTGTCAGTACGTGTGACCTGGAAAATGCGCAATCATATTCTTCTATTCACAAGGAGTCTGGTCATTCGCGACAGTATGGTGTTTATAAACAAAAAAAGTAGTTAGGGAGAACCAAGGCTCCGTTTATGAGGATGAAACACACAGGTAGGTTAAAGAATCGGATTTAACGAACTATTTTCACATGAACACCTTCAATTGGTGAATACTTCGAGTTTGACATGTCTTATAAATTGAAGTGATGCTTAATGAGCGCCTGTTTTCTATCATAAAGCTTATTGCTGTGTCAAGCACACGGTTAATTCCATGCGCACGTACGTGTGTCCACATCTGTGGTGAAGTTAGGCTGTTAAATCACCTTCCACTAGTCTTCCTGCACCGACCAACTCCATTTAGGTCCATGCTGTTAATTTTCGACAAATTATGAAATTTATTTGGAAAGCGCCCGCCCCATCAAGGACCACTTCAGCCATTACCTTTTATTGGACTTTGTTGGGAGGATCACAGAGAACTGAAATAAAGTTGAACACAGCGACATTTGTAGCCCCGATTGACCACTGTGAGTTTAGTTTCAGAAGCAACAGAACCAAGATAGTCAAGTATGCTTCAGGCAGTCGATAGGTGACGGTTCCATTTCTTGAACAGATTTTGTCCGTCTCGTGTTCTGCTGACAAATGAACCGACTGAAATCATATTGCACCAAACTATTTTTACCATCAATCGTAATTACAGCATCGCCTGTGGTCAATTTAAAATATCATATATCGCCTCATCTACCTAACACCGTTTGTGTTCATCCCAGGTCTGCTCCTCTCTTCACTTGACCTCAGTTTGCTATAGACTTAATTCTCGCTTTAACACATTTGACTCATAGTTTGGTAACGTGAGATTTATGTAACAAATCGCCTTATTTCTATCTCGAATAACCGGAATTTATTTCTGGTTCATCTGGTTTAGAGAAGTTCCGAAGGAATGCAAGACACGCCACCAGCGGACTTATGAAATTTTCCCAATGCACAAAACAAGATTTAGACCTTGTAGACAACTTATGTTTAATGAACTGCATCCAGTCGGTAGTGAGATATCAATTCACATAGCAAGCACGTGTGACAATCAAACATTAAACTCTGAGACGTAAATTCGCCAATACAGAAAATCGTAACTAATCACATTCACGAAAATAAGATGAAAATAGCAGTTCGAGAGAAAAATCGATAACAAATGCTTTCATTTCATACTGCTAATGAAAAGCAAGGTATATTGTCCTATTGATGAATCCGCAATCGGCAGCCAATTTGAGCAAGTTAGACGGTAGTCGAGCTGCAAAGACGATGTGTAAAAATCTCCGTCAATTGTGATGCTGTTGAGTAAACGTGTTAACGATGGTTTCATAAGCACGAATGGTCAGATGCAGAAGGACGACTTACTAGAACGTGCAATGTGTTGAGACATAAATATACGTTGAAAATCAGAAACTGAGACACTCTGGGTACACAATAAGTTCAATGTCAAGGTTAATGGTTAGTTTATAGAATAGTTCCCCGACGGAAGCGACTTTCCACAAGGATCCATCTTGGGCTGTCTGTCGTTCTTTCTTTTCTTTCTCGAACGTCCCAGTCTCGTCGATCTACGGAAAATTTGTACGGCGAAGGCACAAAAGCCATCAAGCTGTAGTGTCTGGAATATATGGAGAAATCTACCGCAAGACAACTGTTTAACTCAGTGCACTATAGTAAAAAATTGCCGTTCAACGTGAACAAATGGAAAGTCATACGTTCATCATCTGAACTGCGCAGACAGTAGCGATGGCAGAACTATATTACTCGTGTCAACAAGCGAACGAGACCCATGAACCCCAGTGAAAGTTTGTGTCTACAACCAATTGTGCAGTCGTGGCTAAAAATGCACAATTGACACTGCATCTCCTAGGAGGATATAGTGGCAACTTCCACCTTGCAGTCCTTTCCGCCGTTTTTTCCGAAATCCGCCCACGCCTAGAAACTAATATGCAAGATTGCCATCCTACTTCAAAAGGTTTTTGATATCCACTGATGTGGTTCAGAGTAGAGTCAGTAGGACAGTTATTAGACTCAAAAAATTCTCCTATTTGTAGGGACTAGTGCAAATGGATCAGTTCACACTTTCATTACAGATGATATATTAGACAGAATCTAATATTCTACTTCCTAGTTCATCAACTGACATATCTCTCACTGAACAATAATGAAGGTCTAAGAGATCATTTACTGAAATTGGACTGTGCAGAAAGCAGAAATGATTCATAGTTGGTCTCCGTCCAACTTTGTGGTTATGGCCTGGTCAGGTGAAATCTTTAAAAACCCATTCAGACGACATATATATGTGAAAAGCAACCCATTTCACAGGTTTCCCAGCCGTACTCTAGCCCACCAACAAAGAACAATAACCTTGATTGTCTGAAGGCGATTTGTTTCAATGTAACCTAGTGTAACAGGCAAGCCGGACGTTCTGGCTTCGTGTACCCGATACACTTGTAAACCCACTTTGTGCAACGTGGAGACACCGGGGAATAGCGTTCCTCAGAAGTACGGGGTTCCAACGATATTCTTGTAAAAGGAGTTAACAGAAACAAACGTGAGCCAAAGGCCCAGTAAGACATGCACACAACTTACACAAACGAAAACCAAAATGGCGTCAACAGCACGCTGCGTTACACTAGTGTCCGCTGTTGATATGATAACACGTTAGTAGTTTCATCCAAATCGCCTTTTGCTACTGATGAGTATTGTGAGGTTTTGTTTGAACAGTCCTACAAACTGGTTACAGCTTTCGCATTCCCACAGATTTTCTATTTAGCCGCTTTCAAAACTGTAATTGTTGGAGTCCGTCAGTGATGAATATTTTTGTCACAGCTAAGTCTACTGCTTATTTCCCAGGCAACATTATTAGTTCGTCCCGTTTATTTAAATTGATTTCATAACTTTTAACAGCGCTTTATCCAACGTAGATTATTTATAACACGTAATTCGCATGAAATACAACATATACAAGTGTGTGTTGTATAGTATACATGCTTTCCGAGAATGTTTTGGATAACATTTCATAGGGTTTGTGACTGTTAGCTGGCTGTTGTACGATCAGTGAAAATATAAACAGCTGACTCCAAAAACACGTTTTCTTCTACCTCAGTGGTTGACAAGCACCTAAATAACAGCTGTCGTTTGAACATGCACGTGAACTTTCGATGTTATTTGTGCCTGAAAATCATATTGCTAAAGTTATTTGTAATGTTTAGATCACTTCAGATAATTTTTCTTCACAGTCTTCTTTCTAGCCCAGGTTCACAACTGTGTTAAACGACAAATGCAATAATGCAAACAGAGACATATTATGCACTAAAATATTGATTCTTAATGGGTGAACTAGCTGGGACCTCCAGTGATACTAACGTCACATTAATTTGCCATCACTCATGGTTGAAACTGTTGCCAACAGGTTCACTAACTACAGACTGAGTTGGTCATCATGTTTTGACGAGGATATGTACGATTGATCTTCAACAAATGTAGAACCAAAGTGCAGTGTTTCTTTGTGAGGTGGCCAAGCCGAGACGTTCATGGAAGTAAACCGGGTGAAATAAACTGAAGACGGTTTTCAAGTTCTAACCACATCAATCTCCAGATTGCAGACTGCGACTAGTTTGTCACACATTAGATACAAGACGTGGAAGCTGAATGTTCCAAACCAATGGTGATAATTTTGCCAGGTAACTTTACGGATCCCCATCAACGTACATACAGTCAATTTTAGTTATATCAGTAGACAACTGTTATTCTGTTTCACTGAACGCTATTGCAAAGAACTCTGAACCATCAGTTTGTTGGTGGAACACTTTACTAGTCGTTTCCGTTTACACACATTATAGGGTACATGACACACACTGGTCACCAACCCAGGGGTCATCCAGAGTGTACTGAGTTGCTTCCGCTTCATGTGAACTCCTCCGTCCAGTCGTGCTGAGGTACAAAAAGACCAGAGGTACTTCCATGTTATTGTCCGTCCAGAATTTATCACGTACTGTCCAGTCATGGGTTATCGACGCAGTAGCAAGTTTGTGGGTTGACTGCATTTCGTTGTTCATAATCAGTTATATTTATGTCTTATTTCTAATGGAGCCTGAAAACCGTTTGTAAATTTGAAGTCTTGTCGGCTTGTCTTCTAGTCCGAGTTCTGTTTGGTTTTCCCATTCGTCATCTCGGGTACAGCCAAGGACAGTCGTTAGATATGAGTGCTTTATTTGCCAGAGGTCTTGTCGATTTCACCGTGTGACCAGTTTTCAACAAGCTTAAACCAATGCGTTTTACTTACTATAATGTCGGTAGGTTTGTAGGTATTGACTTCAACTCGGGGTCTGCCAGGCACGGCTCAGAGATATGCCTGTGGAAGATTATCTCAGGCCATGTGATGTATACGCCTACTGGGAAAAACTCAGAATAATACATAGCTCAAAACAGGTCCTCATGTTGAAAGAATGGATGCATGAAATCTTATTAGACATCATTAAGACACTAGGCAATACTATTTGGGGCAACATATCTCATTCGGTTATGACGACAGGGAACAGTACAGGAAAACGCGAAGAAATAGGATGGGTCCAAACCAAATTCAACGGTCATGATTGGTAAAAGCCGACAACTGAAAGTGAGCCAATAATTGAGCAGTCAACCCGCCAAGCACGGAAACTCGAGTGAGCCAGCCAATGGCTAATTAATCACCATTTGTGTGATCGATATGTTCCTTCACTGAACACGGCTACAAGAGAGAATAGGCATTGGACAGCCAGGCCGGTCAGACAAGGGTTAACGAAAGGTGAGTTGGTAACCACTTCTACTGAGTGAGTCAGGCAGCGCGAGTGAATGGGGTGGAGTAAACAGACTGGCCAAAATGAGATAGTCAAGCGAGTTGAAACATGACCATGGTGGTAAACAATCCACGGTTGGTAGAGAGGTAGTTTAACACTCTAAACAGCAACACATTGTTTCAACTATTGAATGATTTTTGAAATTAGGCCATTGCAAAGTGAACACCGATCACATTTGCTTTGTTGGTTCAATGAACCCGCTGGTTTCAACCTACCTGAGAACCCCTGATCGTGGAGTGGCCGAACATTATGAACAAAAGGGATTCTATTCGCTGCCCTATACAAGCGTGCTTCAAGTTTACGAAGACCTGAATAAAAATTCCAGTCCGGAAGGGGATCTACACTGTAGATCGGCTGTAACAATAAGAAGATTTGGATCCAGTTTCGTTTTTGGGGAAAGTTAAAGCCCATGTGGTTATCTGTCTCGCATCCAGCGTCAAAGTGAACACTGAATTTGGTGGCCCTCATCATCATCATCATCATCATCATCATCATCATCA
>QNGE01000111.1:0-13634 GCA_008508345.1 Paragonimus westermani
CAAGTCTACTTTGTAAGCCATGTAAATTACCACAAGAGGGCATTTTTCCATTATCTTGTCTAATCCGTTTGCACTGTTGACACAACCCAAACAAAACATCAGTTGCTGACTCGATCTCGCATATTGTGTAGAGAATTAGTGTTCCGTTATTTTGCAATAAGTTCATCCTTCTTCCTGGTGGTAGAAAAACTGACGACAACAGTTCCCTACTTTTTCACATCTGACTTGATACCTTGCCTTGTTTTCATACTTGTATAGCACACCATCAGCAATACAAACAAACGGTTTCCCAAACAAATGGATCGTGTTCATCTGGCAATTTTTTATATTGTAATGCTTAGTGGAACGGAGTAATAGAACTATGAAGAATCTGAGTACCCGAAAGAAGCTGATAAACGATTCATTGTTATCAGGTCATCGCGTGATCTAGAGACTCATACGTGCCACAGCTTATCAGAGTCTAACGGAACGTGTTCAGCTGAAGCTTATACAAATATTTTCATTAATGTTATATGGAGATTTCAAGTAAATCAATACACATATGGCAGGACTTAATTAGATGAAATGTCCGGTTGAGACGTGTCCTAGAATCTTGGAAAAAGTATCGAAGCCCAGAAGTTGGTAACCCTTTCACAATAGATGTGAACCTTACATAATGATTGTTTCTCAGCAGTTGTCTGTTCGAATTAAATTTCTTTTTTGTTAATGGGTTAGGTGTACCTCTACCGCCTTCCCTTGACTGTGATTCAGTTCTGCATGATAACAATAAAACGAGACAGGTTGTGGAAACAAGTTAGGCCTTGATAACCTTGCTTGAGAACATTAAACACGATTAGTTCTAGCCTAGTTTGAACTAATGTTGGAGGTGAGGGTGAAAATAGATGGACAGATGAACACTTGATGATGCTTGAGGTCTTATCTTTCAAAGTTTGTCGAGTATCTGAACCATTAAAAATAACCAGCAAAAATGTCTAAACGCAACGACCTTCTGGATTGAAATGAAAACCGGTGATAAGGTGCAACTATATGCTGCGTGCTTGTTCAAATCGATATTCTGTAGGAAACCTACGCGTTGAACAGGTAATCGGTAAATACATGTTCATAATCAGAAGCCTTGAAGAAGAACCACAATAGTTGATCGCTACGTTTTCACCTAGTGGTTTCAACGGTTCACCGAAATATTCATGGTGGATGACTGCCTGGCTCGTGAATGTTCGTGGTCAGACCAGTCTGTTGGTCTATCATCTGAATTTCGACGTCGCAACATTGGCTACCTCTAATCACACAAAAACCAAGCATGACTAAAAATTTAGTATGCCGGAAGTTAAATAGACGAATATTGATAGTATAAGAAAGATAAATAGACTGATAGTGAAGGATAGTAAATGAATGGCTTTACAGTCAGTGAAACACTTGTGTTGCTTACGAATTGTATATGGTATCCTAGGGATAATTGTGATATGTTTTCTTTGATAAAATTGCAAACAAGACTGCAAGTTTGTTACCACTATTTAACGTAACTAATATACCCACTATATGATTACTTGTGACAACGTGTGCGAACACATCAATAGTTCACAGCATGGTCGAGTGGCAGACATGTTCGTTTTTGGCATTTCATAATCAGGCTGTTCACAACACGATTACGCAGACCTATGTCACTAGGATAAGAACAACATGAGCGCGAGGCTTGAAGAACCCGGTGTGGTTCAGGTTTAGCATGAACAAAATTAACACAGGTGCGCATATTTATGAACGGGAAGTTGTGAAAACCCATTGATTTTTGAGACAGTTGAATGCTGACATGACCGGGTTATTAGCGGTTGGCCATAGGAATCTACATGCTGTTGTGCTCACGCACACAAACACACACAGCAGAACAGTGCGGAGGCGATAACGTTCAGCTCAGTAATAGAGAGGAAGATATGACCATCAACGGGTTAGCGATAAACCCAAAGAAATGCTAGATCATGTGAGAAGGATCGGCAAACTTGCTAAAATAGTCTATCTCAGCCAAGGACAAAACAACTGCAAGTGCGAACGTTCCCATCACTCCGAGGCTTTGCCACTAAGGGGGGGCCCTCCATCACTTGCTCTGACGGGCGGCATGTTAAGTGACCGGAATGTCATGCTTCTTACGAATGACGATCTTCCTACGCACACGACAAATGCGTACCAACAGGACTTTCAAGTTTCACTGAGACTGACATGAGTACGTTCGAAATGAATTGATGCCTGAATTAGCCCCATGACCGCACTGAGTTGTTTAGTTAGTATGCTCACCAGTGAGTGTGTGCGAGAGATAATCAGGTTTCTTTGGTGTCGTAACTCTGTGGCAACTTCGTGAAACATCGTTTACACTGACAGATTGCACAAGGCAGGCATTTTCGACTAATGCAATGTTTATGTTTTTGTTTCTGAATGATGATGTATCCAGAGTCTCTTTGCTGGGCTCTTCTAGTTAGAAAAAGAGTGAGACTGCTCTTTTTTCCGGCTTGACATAAAACTGTGGCGATCCTTATATCGGTCAGCTCCTGTTCTCTTCCAGCGCATCCTGCATTGTATCGAAACCACTAGGCGACGACGAATATGGGTCGCAAGGATAACAAGGCCCTCTTGTGATCCAGTTTCTTGAGTCAAGTAAACGTAACGTCATCCTGGTTGAAACCAGTCAATATTACACAGTTAATGTTGTTAACGAAACGGTCACAAAAAACGCAGTCCTCAGAGATTTTACTAACCAAGGTTCATCAGGCAAACCCTCTACAATACAGACCGTTATTAAATCCAAGTCAGATGTTTTAATCCCACATATTTCCCTCAACATTCTGTTTGAACCATAATAAGTCATAATCAGTAAACTCCGCAATTTCCCCGTATTTTTAAACTGAAAATGACGTCTATCGAAATGACTTAATGATCGACACCTATGACATTTATTGGCATTCTGCGAGAACAGTTAGATATCCGCTAGCGGACTAGTCAGTTTGTGTAGATTTAACTGGTTTGGCAGCACCTTACGGTTGTGCCTTCAAACGATGCCTTTTTACACTCAAGTTGAACGTGCCATGGTTGTCTATCCTGTCTAAAAATAAGCCGTGATGACTCGGCTTGTAGTGTATCGTGTGACTCACAACGTGCTCAAACCAAGGTTGTACGGTCGATTTAACCGTCATGGCAAAGTTTTAGCCACCACACCACGCGAAGTCGGTTGCATTGATTTGTCCGCTTGCCCCTAAAAATTGTCTTACCTAGATGAGATAAACGACCTCGCATTACTGAACATCTGGCCCAATTAGTTCATGATTGGATTGTTAATACTTGATTAATAGCTGGAAGCTTGAGCTACCTAAAGTCCGCGTTTCGTCAGTTATCGATTGGTTTCCATTAACTGATCGATTAACGAACAACGCCCCGCTCGGTAGCTCTACGCCACCACTAGCGTGATACGCGGAACAATTCCGGACAGTGTGCACACTGTGTATCTAGAGTGTGGGAGCACACAAATTACACGACTTCACAAGCGCTCTCGGCTATGAAAGCCATGTAGTTTGACCGGTGGGGGTGGTCGGCTAACTTTGACGCATTGAAGCATAAAATGAACATAAACTGGCATGATTCGACAGAGCACTTGTGATTTTCCCGCGCTAGATGGACTGAAAAATACACGACACAAGGATGGGTTTTTCACTATTCGGTCTTTGTTTTAAAAAGCACACAGACACATGCACAGAACTTCGGTTTCAAGCAAGCTGATCGTAATTACATGCTTTGTTGTATAGATTGAGATAAGTCGTAAAATGTTTTTACAAACTGAGTGTAACTGGATAACAACGGAGGACTTTTGTTGTGGACAAAGAGAGATCATACTACGACACATTTTTGTGGAAGCAAACTGTAATCCGGGCGAAGGTCTTTTTTATCGTAAACTAAACCCTGCAGTAATGCAGTGCTGTTACCTTATGTTTTAAAAAGATCTTCCTGCGAACGAACTCAACGACAGTCATTTTGAGAAACTGAGGTAATTGTCTAAACCGTGTACCTTGGACTTTAATTTTGAATTACAAGGAAGTCAATGGAAATATTCTGTTCCTCCATTGCAGGCTGAAATCCACGTTTCTCATACCTTTCATTCATGTTTCGTTTGCACCGGTGATGCGGAGAAACTTACTGCGAATGAACACTATCGGCATGTTCTGCGGAGGGTGGAATTGTGTTCCAGATGATATACCACCAATCGTCATTTTCTAATTATTGTAAGATAGTTTGCTTGAAACTTGAGCATATTAGATTGTACTCGGGTCATGGATTCAAGTTCAACGGATAGACCACTTGCTACTGTCTTACTATTGCAGTGAGGACGGACGGTCTCACTATACTACTTACAACACCACTATTCAGTAGCGAGGCGACAGCATGGATCGGAATGACCGCGGGAGAAATACGGGAGAAATACGGAAGGATCAATGGAGGGCAGGATCATATGGAATAGATATTTCTACTTGAAGTAACTGAGATTTGGTGTCCAAAGCGACCGGAACATCCTCATACCAGTGTTGCGTGCAAATTAGTGTTTTTATTCGTTGCCAGGTTGGGACGCATAATTCATGTATTGGTTTTCCTGAGTAAATAACCTCTGTGCCATCCACCTCCTCAGTTGACAACACTATTTCTCAAACAAGACAGGAACCCACGTTTACAAGTGATATATCACGAGGTAGTGGGTGATTCTTTTCCTTAGTTGTTGAGCTACCGTTCGCCCCTAGATTTAAATCGATCGTGTTGTGGTTGGCCTGCAAACGAGCAAACATCGACCATGGCCCCAAGAAGGGTTGAGAAGGGGTTTTGCAAACAGTTGATCCTAGTGACCATCATCGGAGTGCCCAACAGCTGTTTCGACCTCGTTGAGTCCCAGCAGCACCCCACACGCCAGGGGGTCGAAACCACGATCCCGGAATAAGCGACGGATTGTAGTCCAAACACTTATCCGCTAGATCGGGTCGCTGTTGTGGTTGATTATTCAGGTGGTTACGGCATTCGACCAACCGGTCGGCATTGTTACTCTTAATAGGTTCAAAAGTTAAGATGTTCTTACAGGAGGGGAAGAGATTTGTGTATTCCTGTCTCTTTGTTTATCGAAGATGGGGAGAAAAAATGACTAGAATTGAATAAGTGAAAGCCTCAATGAAGTTATTGGCTTTTCATCATATAAGCAACGTAAACTGAAACAACAGTTCGTCAGATGTACGCCCTTACTGACCTGTAGAGTGAGATTGGAATGGTGGTTAGGAAACTTGTAGTTGCTATTTACCGCGTATACGTATGCCAAATGAAATTCGAACACTTAACCAGTTCAGCAGTGACCGTAATTAATTACAAAGTGTTTCTGCTCATGAAGTACCATGTTCATTATACAATCCAGTTTCATTGAATGAACTTCTGGGTGTTCAACCTTGTCTGGTGAGAGATTTGTCACTGAGTAAGTGTAGTATTGTGAAGGTGAAAACTGTATCTCTTCTAAGTTGCTTATAATGGACTGAGAATTCACCTTACATCGCTAATGACTCTGGAAGGGAGTTTTTCCTTAATTCCATAACTCTTCTAATGAATCGCCTTTGAACATCTCCAGCTAATTGAGCTTAAGATAAGAGTGACAAGCCTGCTAATCCAGTTCCAGATATGGACAGTTTACAGAGCTGAACTTAGTGAGAAATACTTCTTGTTAGGAAGTTCCGCACATTCTTCCTAGGCGATACTTGAACATTTGTACTATTTAAGCCATGGTTTCTCAGTTTGTAAACAGAATTAAGTTGTCTACCACTAATGTATCTAGGGCTTTTTCACACACTGATATGAGTGGTTTGGTGTCTCCAAAGTAGCAGACACCACAGTTTTGGTGGTGGATGCGTAGTTGTTGATGTTGAATTACAATCTGTTTCTGTTGGCAACTTGTTTAGACAGTTCAAATCTTTCCATAAAATTTCTGTATCTTTTGGTTTGCGTCTTCTCTACAAAACTGCACCGACGATTGCCCTTACTGGATAGTTCAGTAACTGAAAGAATGGACAACAGTGGACCTAACATGAATCCGTGCGGAATGTCGCTATAGGCAGGCTACCGTCTGGTAGCTGTCCATTCGCCTCGATGTCGAATCGACATTTAATTAAATGCCCCCATGTCCATCTGTACGTGGTCTACCTGAAGCGTCAGGTGTGGAATTTCTACGGAACGATAAGGTGAACAATTCCTTCAGAAACTTTGGAAAAAATCAAGACGCTTTAAATCAACGCCCAGTCCTGCGTCTACAACCTTCTACCAAAAATCACGAACGATGAACAGATTTTCACGTATGGGTGTTCTGTACCAAGAACACGGATGGCGCAAGGGTTATTTATCAAGAAATTTAATACATGAGTTATGCACTTTAACACAACGGCAAACAAACACTCGTTTGCATACAACATTGATCCCAGAACGTCACGGTTGTAACGGTCACTAATGCCCAGTTCCTCTGTGTGGTGAGAATTACTTCAAGACAATCTGCAATCTAACGTTTCTTCACGCACTTTTCTCACGGCTATTTCAATATTCAAATACTTGCTCATTCCCCACTATCGAGTAGTAGTGTGGATGCTATAGTACGATCGCTTGTCTTCATTATATGGGTATGCTTTAAGGAAACTCAGTTATTGCTTGGTGTTGAGTTCCAGATCTGCTACCCCGCCTCTAACAAGGCTATCTATTAAGCTCTGTGTTAATTTGGAGAACCTACGAAATCTGTACGCTCTGCTGGCACGCTAAGCGTACAAAACTACCATGCTGTGTAGCTCAGCGGCCTGATTGTCTCTTGTTTTAAAATGAACATGAAGAAGTTTGAGTTCGAACACGCCAAATTCTCTCAAATTAACTATACCAAACTGACTTAGGTGTTTAATTTAATCCACATTGACGGTGGGATTAATCGTAGAATTCAGCCGTAACTGTTTTCATTTTCGGAAGCTGTTTGAACGATATTCAGCCCGCCAACTTCTGATCACACTTTTAATGTGAGATAACATTTTGTTAACCAGTAACATGCTACCGAAATATAGAACTTCGTTCTCACTATGACCAACGCGTTACACACATTTATTAACTGAAACAAATTAGACTTTTAAGGAGAATATCGTGCTCTATGGTGTTGGTGGTAGTAGTGATGTGAAAACGTATTTTAACCACTAACAGATCAATAACACTTAAAAGTCTTCAATGCTATGTTCTTGTCCTTCAAAATACACTCATAACAAAAATACAAAATACAAATGACTGAGAAACCATCGACACAAAGACGTTATCGACATAGTTACATTGTATATGGGCATGCTTGTATGCGCACATCTAATTAATAGAATAGGCTTCAGGATGGCAAGCTGATGGATGAAAAGATAGGGGGAAAATTGTGCAAATGTATACATTATCATTCCTGTGCAAAAACTGAGACACCCTCAACGTCTAGTGTCACCAACAAACTTGACAAGGAACACACTGCCGTGAGCTGTCAACATTTACATTCATATCACAAGTGACAAGCTTACTTTGTGATCACTTTTCCTCCTTATGATGTGCATAAAGTTTGCTGTAAACGTTTCAACCAATATGTGGCAGGTACAGATGCGCAGCACTGTATACGCCATTGGTTGATGTTGTCGATGTCGAACTAATCACCACCGTTAGCGAAAAAGCGTAATGATATTTGAGTGCGAGGATTTTTAAACGGGATGAACATCACTAATTACTCTTCATGCGTTTGTGAAGCACTCTATGGTATCTGTTATGCACAGTCTGTCAAGGCAGCAGTGAATCTCTTGATTCTGAAAGAGAAAGACGGAATCTTGATGGTTCACGCAGATCAGATTGGTTCTAAACATAATAAATTAAATAAAACTTGAAAAAATTAACAATCGACAAACATACACAGCCCGCGACCAAGTGGAGTCTGTGCGGGTAAATCAAACGTTAGCAACGTGGACCGTAAAAATCAATAGTGTAAAAGATTAAACAGAGCGGTATAGACACAAGCAAGTCAGATTTTATCACCTCAGTAAGAGAGACATTGTGAGGGATTAGGTTAACACTGTACACGCTCAGACCCTATAAGTGTGAGGGTGGAGTATTGGATTGTAAGCTGGCTGCTAGTCTGGTGATTGGTGATTCGATTCCCTGACGCAGAATCAATCTACCCGTTCTATAAAAATATCTGTAATATTTTCAGCTCTGTAGTGATAAAAAAATTTGCCCAGGAAGTGAAAATACCGGTTTGTAATACATACCAGGAGAATGATGTGTTTGCTGAAAGTTGCCAATGATAACCACTGAAAAAGACAAGAACCTAGGGATATGTTACACTCAACGATACCAATCACAGAAAGTCACATTCAAGCGTACCCCTAACACCGTAGAGAAGGGGTGGTCATCACCCGTAGGTTTGGCTAATTCCCGAGTTATATGCCTAGTGGTCATTCTTCAAAACTAAAATACGAAATGGTGAACCTTGTTCTCAGAAATTCCTTGGAATTAGGATCTGTTCACATTGAATTACACGACCAAAATCGATGGGCAGGACTGTCTCGATTAAACGCTGACCAACACAATAGAAAACTATGAGTTCATGAACTGACTTGTAGCTGATAGAATAGCGGGAAATGTCAAGAGCTTGATTTAGGAAGAATGAATCAAACCAGTGTATAGAACGAAATGCTTTTCAGTCCCACTTTACGGATGTGTGAATAAACAGTTAATATAAAAAACGTGTTTTCCTCGGAATTTATATACATATGGAAACTTATATTCTATTTCAAGGTTGTCCCAATTGATTTGATTGATTGGAGTTCGATAGATCAGTTTAAAACAAATGGTATGTTTCACAGTTCATTGCCTGATTCACCTGAACAGCCAACTTCATAGTCGCATCTTTTGGAGAAATGTATTTGACAGATATGTTCGCAACAGATTAATAAGGGTTAAATTGCCATCTAATTGTTGTTTGGAATAAATTTGTTTTCCGGTTCCATTGTTCTGTTTTGGTGTTCACAAACAGTGCAAGCTGGCAAAAACAGGGGACAGAAGACATAACTTTAATATCTTTGATTTTCCAGTGATTCGTCAAGCATCGGTAGTCTACAGGTAATGTGAATTTTGAAAATTCATGAGGAACTTGAAATTAAAATGCATTAGCGACTGGACAAATGAATCCAACTGGATTCATCCGTGTCAAGTAACTGTCACTAAAACATCAAAAACCCTGATTGCGGAAGTTTTGGGATTAGGTTTTTCCCACGGAAAATTGTTAACTGCTAGAGCCATTCATGATTTCACAGGGGTGAGAACGAACTAAGGTTACCGACGGCTAGAAATCGTTCGGAAACTGTTTAACCGGGAATTCTGGTCACCAGCCTAATTTGTCAGAGAGTCAAAATCGCACAGAGTCATTGAGTTATACATTTATTTTACCAAATTTCCCGAAAATGTAGACTTCAAGGCCCAACAGAAACATGTGTACTTCATTCAATTAGACTTTTACAGAAACGTACGAAAAACTCTGTTTCCTCTCAGTACCAACATTTAAAATTCTTTTGATTTCTAGAGCAAAACTCTGCCTGGTTGTATTGATTCCCTTTATATTGCATAGAAAGCAATGGTTTGAACGTTTTAATCATTAATACATGTTTGCTGTTATTGCTGCAGTTGCGAATCGTGTTTACCGTGTCTCTATAATAAAAATTAAAGGCAACCTTTCTCAACGTTATCGTCTAAAACTCACATGGTTCTGACTTCACTTAGGGCAGACAGCCTGATCTTTTGTGTTTGAATTCAAGGTTTTAAGGATTTCTTGTTTAGATCCCCGCCACTTTGACAGTTTCATATCGTAACGGATTTGTATTTAATGTATTTTATACGCATACGTTACATGCTTGTATAGAGATGAAAATTTCTTCTCAATACTGATGACATTCCGCTTGAGCTCAACGAATTACTTGTAAGTGGGACAGTAGCTGAAGGTTACCCCGTGGTCAGCATATAATTGATCCTTTAAAAAAGAATTAAGCGGATTGTCTGAATGCGAAATCCGCAGTCACAATGAGCAGTAATCAGACTTGAACACCGTTAGTTCAAAATGCCTTAAATACAGTTTGAAAACAGCAATTCACTTTTATGGCCAAACGTTTTTGTTATCAGACACCGACTAGCTTATTTTATACTCCGACCATCTGTCTCTTAAGTTCTTCAGACCGGACTTGACCCAGACAGTGTATGATTACCAACCTCACCTTACCAAATGACTGTACCAAGCTCGTTTTGTTTTATCCAGCACAACCCTAAATTAGTTTGGTCTTCTTCCCCCGTTTACATGTCCTATGAGACATCATAGGAAAATCCCCGAACGCCGTAAACAGTCTGTAGTTTTGCCTCATTATTTATTTATATGCAGATGGCAAATATCATTTACGTCAGTCAAGGTTATCATCCTGTTGTGTTGTTGTCACTGTTCTTATTTCTCACTACACACCCCAAGTAGACAGTCGAATCACAATTCTGTTAGTTGTCCCATAGGAGTCTGAACAAGAAGACAATTGGTTACGAGCGACGTGTGTACTGTCAATTGTATTTGAATGCGCCAACTATAAAAACGTTTCAATCTCGGTTAATGTGTTCATCAGCTATCCGTAGTTCTATTTCCATTCATCCGACCAAGAACACCGAATAAATAAGAAGTCAGTTGTTTAGACAAGTGGAAATGCTGTTCACTAATTGCTTAATCGGTCAATGCTATTTGGACCAAGGAGATTAAGTAGACCCACTGAGTTATACGAGGAAATTTTCCTCTATCTGACGTACCTAGTGTCATCGTTCAAGGAATTGTCATCGAAACAATCGAATGAAATCTTATCTCAACTTCGTTTAGAGTTTCGGTTGTCTGTTTTCCAGAGTTTCTTGAAACGATTACTTGCTTGTGTGATCTTTTCAGTCGCTAAGCTTCTCAAACGCATGGTACAATACGTCATTCTGATCAACTTTGAAAAGCAGAATGTTCCTTGATCACTGTCTACAAGTTGTATCATTTCACTTAAACAGGATGGTTTGTCGATAGAGCGTTTTTTCTCTGAGGAATAGCTAACAATCTTGTTAATTCCAGTCAAGCCTTTTTCATATGTTCAGAGGTCTCATAGTAAGACGTAGAACTCGAAACCTGACATATGATGTTTAGGTATACGTGAGGGTTTTCAGCTCAAGCATAACTGCAGAACATTTGTTTGATATACCAAATATTATTGGTTCACTGACATGTACGAGCGACCAAGTGCCTAGAATTGTTATCAACCTAATGCAAGGTATCTGGATAGGAGGTCGGTCTGGGCTAACCAAAGCTCCCCCAGATTACGTGAAACATTCAGTCATACTGACGTAAGAGCTTACCTCCCTCAGTCTAGGTATCATAGTTCCGTTATGTCAACTGTGATGTCATACATGAAACGAACAGGAGTTAACGTACTGGTTCAGATGTGGTTATGTCACGAGCACTGAATTATGGACCACGTATAATTTAAAGTTGTGTTGCCAGGATAGATGTCTTGCCGCACTACTTTACTGTTCGAGTGCTTTCATTTCCCTCTCCTTCCAAAACCATACATTATGTGATACAGTGTGACTCCTGCCATCAGTTAGTCATACACCTTTTGACAGTCAGTCCATTAGACGATTGATGACAAATAAACATTACTGTGCCATTCACTCCACCTGACAGAACAAAAACAGTCGTTTGTCAAAAACTTCATTAAACGAAGGACGGACCGCCATTTTGTAATGCTCAAGAATCACGCACAAATGCATACTGATCATAGCCAGGACAGTTTCTCATCGTTGAGGTAATGAGAACCATATCACCTAAACACTACAACACAGAAACGATCACTCGTTGCTGTACAACCCTCAGGAATAGAGTTATCACTGATCAATTTTTCTGATAATCTGCCTAATCCCCCCAAATCTGTCTTACATACAGTTGTTGACAGTACGAATCAATTCGTGACAGTCAGGTAGCATAATCAAAATTCAAGAAAACGGTTGTGAATGTCGTAGGCCCTCTTGCTACCAACTCACACATTAGTGACTAGCATACGGACCAAAAACCATATCGTCACTCATCTACTCAACGGGAAAGATTATGCGTAGATTAATGAGATTCTTCGCCTTCAGAAGTACCAGATATTGTGATTTGCTCCATTTAATTGAACGAGTGGTGTAAGCCAAGAACGCGGATGGTACAAGCATTGCTTGTTTCGAGAACAGACACACTTTAACACCATGTCAGACAGTAACACTCATTTGGACATCGCAACAATCCCTGGACGTCACAGTAGTCATTGCCAAGTTTGTGTACAGAGGAAATCATTCCTTGCTGGAGTGCACGCCGGTGTTTCTTCCGGCATCCCCCCTCCAGTTACTTCATTACTTCGGGTCGTGCCTCCTCAATGATTCATCAAGAGGAGCACGGTGTGATCGTTTATCCTCACCACACTAGTGGAATTGGAAGCTCTTCACGTTGTAACTACGATATAAATAACATCCTTTTAATTTTGGTAACTTCGGCATTTCCTCAACTAGGTTAGATGTTAAGCGTTATTAGTGAATGATGAATGCTGTATAGTAAGTAGTCTGTGGGAGATATCCTGACAGTAGCTTACGGAATTGTCCGATTAAAGCATATCTGTAATAGTCAAAACGAACGCTGTGGTGGTCGGAAAGTGTAGCATTGGTGACCAAAGCAACCGGGACGTCCTGAGACCAGTATTCTGTGCAAATGAGTGTTTTCGTGCGTGGTCCGGTTGAGACACAGTAGCCGTGTACTGGTTTTCCGAGTAAATAAGCTTCGCGCCATTCGAGTTCTCGGTTCACAACACAATCATCCAGGGTCAGAGCTATGGTCTCACAATCGTCTTTCAAAGGGATACAAAGAATGAGGTCATCCGCTTTCAACAACTGTCACGCTTGCGAAATTACCGATTTTGGACATCAGTAGAACCACACACTGAAACTGGCAGTTCACTGATGAGGCCTGACAGGCACCTTTCACTGTTGCAACAACTGGTATGCCGTTTGTGCCCGAAGCTGTCTCGCGGCCAAAGTCCGTAGGCCCGACCACGGGGATTACCAAACGGGCACGGCGCCTAACCAAGTCGGATAAGCAAACGAGCGAAAAATAGCGCTGGCACCACGGTCAGATTGGCTGCCTGTTGGTAGGGTGGGGGTGTACACGCATTTCCAGGACAGGCGCTGGACCCCATCAAGCCAGTGTTTTGGCGACCACGGACCAAAATCAACAACACCTGATTGCATAACAGTTTCAACACCCGAAAGGCAGTCACGGTTGGCGGCATACGATTCGGATTAGCCTGTCACAGTGACCGAAGCCAAGGGAGGCCTGCGCTTAGCCATCACTGCAACTGGCTTGCGCTGCACCAATTACAGTTCCACCAACACACCACATATCCAGTGTAAACCCGAAGGAATAAGACCGGGAGGTGTGCCAGTGGGGCCTTTCTGTCCAGCCGGCCAATGCTGGTTAGCCACTTGATTGGCTAATACGGAAAGGAAAC
>QNGE01000111.1:23957-108040 GCA_008508345.1 Paragonimus westermani
CTCTCTGTTTAGTTTCCGAGAGATAAGAGTTTCCTTTCCGTATTAGCCAATCAAGTGGCTAACCAGCATTGGCCGGCTGGACACAAAGGCCCCACTGGCACACCTCCCGGTCTTATTCCTTCGGGTTTACACTGGATATGTGGTGTGTTGGTGGAACTGCAATTGGTGCAGCGCAAGCCAGTTGCAGTGATGGCTAAGCGCAGGCCTCCCTTGGCTTCGGTCACTGTGACAGTCTAGTCCGAATCTGATGCCGCCAACCGTATGTATGTATGTATGTGTCCTTCCAGTAAGACACATTCTGTTTGAATAGCAAGGTAGACTCTCATTTTACTCACCAATAAAATAAGGGGGATTTGCACGTTGGGATGAAATATGATTGCCTGTATCTTCGCAAACCACAGTCCATTGTGGATTCATATGAACATGTTCTTCAGCACACTTTTATTGCCTAGTTTTGACTGAACTCTCCAATTTTTTTCTTTCAAGACTCGAAAACTTTCTAACATTCTGTGAAAACAAAAGATATTCATATCAGCATTGATCTTGTTCTCTTCGTAATAGGAAATTAGTCCATTTCCCTTGACCAACTGGCCCACAGATGCCATCAGTTTTTCCCATCTACAGCTTGCAGGCGTTTCAGTTGCGAATCTACCACCTTGTCGTTGGTAAGCATTTGCCTTCTGTATACTTTCTACAGATTTTTTTTAAGAAATGACACTAATTCCCTTACTCGTTCATGGCTGATAGCAGTGATTACGCACCCTAATTTGTGTGATTCCACTACTCTCTTCAAACGACTGCAATGGACTTGACATTTCAACATTTAAAGGTCAGCTTATGAGGATTTCCACAGTTCGTACGCCAATGCCCTGCTTTCATAAACTCAGTTCAAGTGAATTTGGGCGTCAGCTGTTCTCCGGCGCGCACAATCACCAAACACTCCACTGGGGCAGGTCTTGTCACTGTTTAAATTGATGTAATTTGAACGCGACTCATAGTATTGTGCCCAGAAAAGATGCTTAAAGTGTGAAGTTGTTTATTGCACGAAATCTATTGCAAAGTAGGTGAACACAGAATCATGAACGCGAACAGTAATTTACCTCACTGACGTGTACCCACACACACTGGACTGCAATGCATCGTCATTCGCCATGGTGACATGACTCCCGCAGTTTACGTACACGTTTCCAATATTCGCTACTGTTCCCTCGTTTCCCCGACGTTCAGTTCTATCCCTTTGTTCAGGCTATACAACACCAGTTGTTAGCAAATTTCCCATTAGGTTGGATTTTTTTACATTCCCACTAAAAGCAACATCCGACTACAGTTTCGTTCGTGGTGGAGCTTCGGAATAGTATACAATCTCGCCACCACCATGAATTAGACGTCCGTAGCCATTTTCATAAGACGATCTCGCTAACCGCTACACGATTGGCCGCCCACTAGGCAGTACCGAACTATCACATTTAAACTTGATCGAGAGACCACTTCATTATGGAAGAACAGGTCTAGCTGATGGTCCGTAACAAGTGTGAAACTCAAATCTAATGCTTTTTATGGAGGGAAGCCTTCTAACAAGTTTGTCCAAATGAGAAAGCAGTAAACGATGTTCGGTTAGTATTGAGTAAAGTCCTCACAAACGCACGAACAATTGTTCGGAATAGTAGGGAAGAAACAGTCTAAACGTGATTCGAACAGGTGATTAATGTCAAGAACGAAGTTTATTATCTACCCAACGAACTATCCTGCTGACGTAATGTTTATTCCGGTAGACAGTACGATGGATATGGAACGTGTAAACATTTCACTATTCGGATTGACATCGTACACATCATTAACACAAAAAAATCGTTCGACTTCTTATGCTCTCTATCGTAACCGCTATATAAAAACAGATTGTACGATGGACTGTGTTCATCCACCTAACCTGATGTTTATGAATGGTACCAGCATGATGTGGTTTGTTCCCAAGCTACCATGAACCGTGTCATTCGGAGGACACAAAACTATGGCAGTCAATACAATGTTCGATGTTTATATCGTTTGTACACATCTGTGATGCGTTCCCAGTGACAACTCTAACATCATCATCATCATCATCATCATCACCAACACCATCGTAGACAGTAACACATCATTTGTTTTCACTGATGTCCAACTGCCATAGAACGGTGAATAAAAATGCAGGACTTGGTTAAGATGAGAAAAACAGAGGGAAGAGAACTTAACTACTGGAAATAGCTACGTTTTTATTCAAACATTTAACATCAAGGTGCTTACTGATGATGTCACCTCGCTTGGTGATGAAATGTTTGCAACCTAAATGCCAAGCTCGGCGAACATATCACTACCAAATGCCCACACCTTATAAACAGAAAACCGAGCTATACGTGATAGTAGGGCGTCACCAGCAGGAAAGCTTCCCTACTTCCAATAAAACTACTGAAAAATCCTCTAGTTAAGGATGTGACATCCTCTTGTTTGAGTTTTGGTACATGAACATTGACGTATGTTGTGATTTTTGGAGTAGGCTAACAAAACGTACAGCTACAGTCTGTTGGGAAAACAGTAGAAAACGGAATTTGGCTATCAGAAGTCAACTGGGTTAGCATCGCTAGCATCCACTCTCAGTCATGTTCGAATAGGGGTCATTGTATTAGAATCCGGTTGGCACAGTCTAGTAGAGAGGCCGACCGTGAGCGAAACAAACAGGGAGTGGAAATATAGTCCGACAGGAAATAAATGTAACGGCAGAAATTATTCGAAAATTCGACTGACGGTCCCGCTTTCCTGCAGTTCGGATGGTGAGAAGTGTACTACGTCAGTAGTTAAGAGAAGCTTGAATCAAAACAAATAAACTGGGGCGGAGGGTGGATCAACGAAATTAAAATAATCCGATAATGATGCGGTCTGGTTACCACGGTCAACTGGCCAGACATTCTTTGGGTAAACAGAACTTGGAGAGCCCGATTGTCTGTTAATTCCCCATTACTTGAGTGCACGTATTCTATGCCTTGATCAACGAGGAGGAAAACACTTCAGATGTGAGCGTACCTGAATCGTCCTCAAATGTTACTGACCTGTGATATAGTTTGACCATGTGCTCCACAAAAACGACTGTGAATCGCTTAATACAAGATGAAAATGCTAAGAACTGGATGAAGCGGTGAGAGAACAGCTCAAGGTAACTTGCCTCTTGTGATCCACCACATCAGAACGATCGTCTACAGTTGGAATATATAGTGGATTCCCAAAACTTTAAGCCCCCATACAGCGAGGACTTATTGCTTTCTGTAGAGGTGGTCATTGTAGGAAACAATACCAAATGCCTCATCTTTTTAAGGTCATTGGGATAGTACGTGACTCCGTATCAAACGAGTGAGTCACTCCTTGCACATGCAACTGAAGTGATCGTATACATGAAAGCTGATAAAACAAAGTCGAGTTAATTGATAATAATCTGATGATCTTGGTAATGGCTAACTTCCGACCGCGAATAATCTGGTTGATCCAGAATGAGAGAGCACACGGAGGAATCAGACCGATTCATATATGTTGACTCTGTAATTGTCGTCAGCCATCTGATTAGCAGTAAACGTGCTGACAGTGTGAATGTCCTTGAAACGATTGGTTGCTAACGTGGTTTTATCAGTCTCCTAGTCATCTACGGAACGAGAACAGCAGACTTTGTCGAAAATTCTCAAGTGAAGCAAGGAATGTACCCCTCAATGTTGTCGGGGGGTTTTCAGTTCCAAACCCGCCAAAAAACAAGCAGAGCTATCGTGGTCCAGGGAAAGAACCAAAGATCTTAGGCGACCTAGTTTATCCGTAAGCAGTTCTGAAAACGACTTGGAACAATGTTCTTCTTCACATCAACTGCATGCAAAGTGTTGATGTGGCTACCGAATTACGCGGAGGTAATTTTGGCCATTAGAATTAATGCTCGTGTTCCTCAGCAGGACCGAGGGGTGCTTTTAGAAGTGTTTCTGAGGCCCAGCCTTATATATTGGTAGTGCACAGCACATGATGAGAAACAAACTGGGGACGTAATTAGTTCAGTGCTTAGTTGAGCACCCTCAGTGTGTCCGCTTAAAATGTTCACAGCACAAAGCAGTTGGAGTGAAAACAACCGAAGGAAATCAGACGAGTCAGTACTGAAGAGAAGCGGCCCAAAGGGCGGACGGTCAGGTAAAAAGCTGTATTGAACAGAAATACACGCGGCGTTGATAGGGTAACTATGCTGCTTTCCGAGTGGGAATTCTGGTTTCCTAGCTAGAGAGCGTGATGTTGAGTCATGAGAAGTCTTCCATCAGACAAACTTTACTAATATTTTTCTATCCTGACTATGGTTTCCTTAGATACCTATTGCCCAAGTTGGTCCGTTAATCAGGAAAGCTGGATTTGATGACATGAGTCAATTCACGAAGAAACCGTTACCTATGTACAGGTTTCCTGAGCGTGTGAGTTTTTATAATTAGTCTCTTGGTTTCACGAATGCTATTAGGAATACGATTCAGATAGATCTCTGAATTTTTGAAGATAACGTTTATCGATTTCGCGATTATCTAAACATGTGTCATAGTAGTTCATTCACTAATGGCAATTCCACTGCATACAATGACTGATTGGTGTCACCAATCAACACCACAGTGAAAACTGCTTATAGTCATTTATACTTTCTAAAATGATCACCGAAGTCGCGACATTGGTGTCAAGTTAACTTAGGGTCTAATCATGCAGTCACAATAGGTTGACACCCTCGACACGACATACACGAAGTCTTACTCAAATCGGCTTTTGAAAAATATATTCACATGCTACAAGTAGATGCTACTCAAGAATATAGACCCGACACAGGCTGGGTTTACTCTAATGGACTGACAGTGTGAGTGGATGAGCGGTTCTGATTGGTACAGATGAAAACAAACAGTTAAACGATAGCTTTATGATATCACCATGGAAATTAGTGTAATGTTAAATAACTCTGGAAAAACGAGGTTTTAATTTATTAATAGATGAATTTTTTAATCTAGTTCTACTGACTCATTAACTTCAGAACCTAGGATGTGCTGTCAACTGGTTCTCCAAAGATCATCTTTCACAGGTCAACAATGAAAAATAGCACCGTTAACTTCACTCATGCAAGGTAGACATAATGTCACGAGGACGACCGATCAAACTATGCTGATCACACTACTACTATCCTGTAGCGATGCATGAGCATGAATTTGAACATTGGAGAAACTACGGGGGGGATGCAAGAAGAAACATTGGAATGCAGCTTCGTATAAAATGGTTCTCAGTGGATACAGGAACTGCGCTTTGATGACCGTTGTAATCGTGACGCTCTGGGACCAATGTTGTGTGCAAATGAGTGTTTGTTTGTTGTCGTGTTGAAACGCATAACCCATTAATTGGTTTCCTGAATAAACACCTCTTACGCCATCCCCAATATTGGCTCACAACTGCAGAGTCTGATACAACAATGAAGAAACGGACCTGAAAGAGGTTTTTCAAGGAAAGGCAATCAACGCATATTGTACTACAGGTTTTGCACTTGTAGGTATCCCGATATCACTGTTTTATGCGTCAATAGCGTCTTCTCGTGATTCTGCAACTGTTAAGATGACCAAAGGACTTTCTCTGTCTCTATGATCTCGGTTCATAAATCCATCCTGGTCCTAAATAGACGGATTGCACTAAGAGAATTGGATAAGGGTCGAAAGGGTATAAATTTAACTTAAGTACCAGTATTGTGCAAGTGCTTTCACGAGCAGGTTTTCCAACTGCGCAGGGTCACTATGTCCCAATGCACGACAGTAGCTGGTACAAACTGAGCTACTGAGATAAGAGATACGGGTCAGTCCGAACAAACATCCCAGTTTTAACAGACGTAGCGATGCATCTGGTGTGCACAGTGAACGTCTCCTGAACATTAGCGTGAAGTGTCTATTTCCACTGTCTATCCCTCTACGTCAGTCAGGGCTCAATGACATCGATGGTTTGTTGCCAGAAAATCCCCTTCAGATCAACTCGAATTGACGTCGCGTCAGGCAAAGGTGATACCGAGACATCTTAAACTAGAAAAAGTAACGTGTAAATGACTTGGTAAGCGAATACTGAAAAAGTCAACTTCCCTTAATTCCAAGCAATTGCAGCGTAGTTTAAGGTGTGCAGAGTCTGACATCTCGTGAACATCCTACCGGAAATTTGCAATATCCGATAATGAGTAAAAACCGAATATGAACTGCTGTGATGCATATAGCCGTTGTAGCATAGTTTCAGAAAGCATATGTGTTCTGGTTAAAATCCTAACGAAGGACGATCACTCACGAACTGTGTTTCATTCACAAATACTGGAATGAATGAAGCGGCTAGTACCGTAAATTCAATTTCATGTCGGTACCCATTTATTTGTAACCATTTATCATGTCCAGCGTTTCAAAGGCGAGTGTGTATAACTGATGTCCAAAATACGCAATCAAAGTGGCTGCGTAGAAAAAATGTCACGAACTTGACCTACTTCGGTTGCCCAGTGAACAACATATATGAACAAAAGCAATGTGTACTGAAATCTGAACTAAGTGGTCCAGGAACAGCTCCTGCAACAGAAAATTGTAGATTGCGGTGAACAATGGGCCTTAATGTTAATTCGAATGTTAATTATTCATCGATATGCTTCGAATAACTTAAAGTTACACGCACCCGACACTCATGTGTTCTTAGCGAGCCTCCTGTGTAGTCAGATTGGCGTAGCATGTCTTCCACGTGGGTTGTTCCGTATCGATTATGCCTGATTAGATTGTTTACCCTGCACGTATGATACATAGTCCAAGATAAATGCTTTCTTTTCGAAAAAAGTTAGCATTAATCACTTGTTGCGGTTGCGTTCATGTCCGTAGAGCAGCAAATCTATGAAAGTGTCGTTCACAGAAACATCCGGAGGGGAAACAATTTGTTTGCAACGGCCATCAATCATTTTTTTTTGTAAAAATCGCTCAATGATAAGCAGCTATTGTGAGTGTAACTTTCCTACCCGACTCAGTTAGCAAACAAACGGGCAAAACAGACTGGTACATAAATACGGTAGCAAGCTATGCACATGGTGAATGTAGTCCAATTATTTGACTATGAACTCAGCACACAGAACGCCTCATCCACTCAAATGATTTATTCTTAGTGCTGCTCAGTGTACAAAAGTGAACCGTCACGGAAATGAAAAATCTGTGAAAAACCAGAGAGAAAAGCAATGGAGGAAAGTTATAGTTTATGGAAGTATTATTAATTGTTTACAAACTTACCTCGCTTTTGATCTCACCGACTTTGAAACGAACAGAAATTTGTCGGGACTGTGTAATACAACTTTCCCATATCATACAGTCTGTGTAACTTTGGTGAAAAACACTCTTTCCGGTAATTTTTCTGATACTCATCCCAAACTTTCACAACATGCTTGTCGTTGTTTAAAATGACGAATGTGCGCGTAATAACGACGGCTAGGGTAATACACCAGATGTTTATTCTTACTGACGTTTTACTGTAACACTGTCATGCATGAAGGAAAACACTTGACTTACACGTTGAGCATAAACAGTAATGAACTAAACTCATAAACTGTTGTGTTCACAATAGAACGAAAAAACATTACGACGACCTCGTGCATCGTAAGAAGAAACCTACGACCCGTACACGAGAGAGAGAGAGAGTAAGCGTATGCAAGATAGCTTTCTTATGACCTGTAATCTCCGTTTCAGTGGAAAACGAGTTATTTTTCGTGCATTTCCTATGTGGTCTACAACCAAAAGTCAGGTGAGTTAAGTTGTCTAAATTTAGTGAGCTGAATGAACATGACCTATGATTCTTAAGTCAGTAGTGGAAGGCCTCAATTCCACTTGCTAAATCGTTGTATTTTAATCCAGCATGATGGATGCACTGAGCAGATGGTGAGTCGCCATTCTTATTACACAAACTGGCTTACTAACTCTACACATTCTGTTGATTTCGTTAAATGAGTCCTGTCTTGTAGCCTTAGAGAATGCACACTGGCAATTTGCACTATCTCCAGTGCGGGATTTTGGGTTGCTATATGTTGAACATGAGTCACAGTTACCTGAAGCTTTCGTATTCCATTGACTTCTTTTCAAAAAAAGGTTTGGTTCGAACCCAAATTTTTGGCACTTGGGTTTTCCTCTAAGCTATCATCTCAGAAATAGCTTGTCAGCAGTACCATTTGAAGCTCATCGGTAGCGTTAGCGGTTTCTAACTTGAAGTGATTGAGAAGTCCCGCTTCGACCGTCTTGGATCCTTTGTGGATTTTATTTAATACCCTTGGTTGAGGGAAAACTGATCTTATATGTGAATCTTCTGGGATTCCATTCTGGCGTCGTTGTTAGGTTGCATTTGAACGTGTTTTATCTGTCGCTGGTTTGAATCCAGCCAAACTCCATATTTCTGGAATGTGGATCAATTCCAACATGGTAATACCATCTTCGGGCAGGAAGTCAACGCATTGACAGCAACAGTGAACATGTCATAAAGCTAGGTCACCGAACAGTAGCTGGATAGTGGCCGCAACGGTAAGGCTCCAAAAGCGAATTTACTCCAGAGTGCAAAACACAATGAGTTTATACACATTGTCACAATTCAGCACTGAAAATCGAACTGTTGTACAATAGTCAGCTTCGTTGATGAGTAGCATACTACTCACAACTTGGGAACACATTTGGGAACTAAATGACAAGTGTCAGCGCCAGGAAGATGATGGACCTGAAGAGACTATCGAAACAGTGTGTACGGACTATGGGGGATGTGTCACTAGGACGAACGATAAGGTATTGTTGCTCGGTGTGCGTGAATATGCATTAGCCGTGCAAATGTGTGCACGCGTTCGTGGTCCTATGTTTTAGTACAACTTTTACAGAATATCGTGTAACAAACGACCTCGCAGGCCGATCGTACTTTTTGGTCACAACAGAACTGTAACGATCATACCCAGTGTGTAAATTCAGGACGGATTCAGGTGGTAACTCACCTCTTACTGTATTGATGAAATCTGTTGACTGCGCCTATATTGAGCCACTTCAAGACCCCTTCAACACTATTCATCATTTTGTTCCCGTAGGCCTCAAAACAATGCGATCGGGAACGAAAATGTCCCGTGTTAATGTGTTAACATGTATCATTTGAATATAATCGAATTGGATCGGAAATCATCTTGGTCGGTTTCAGTAAACCTGATCATCATTAATGAGTTGGGAGTTTCAGAGCCAGAAACTAAATACCACCTTTGGAAAGTTAACAGAAGCTATCGTTTTTGCTGAACTAGCTTTTCTGTACTCTATCTAGACAACTTCCATTCGATTACTGATGAGTAGTCGGGTTTTGGTTTGTTTTCAAGTTGACCATCACTCACATTTGATTGTAGCGTTCGCATTCAGGTAGACTTTGCAGCCAGCTTCTTTCGAAAAGAAGCACTAGACTCGAGTTTCGCCCTCATTAGAGTTCGTCAGTAGCGTATATCCTTGCCACGGCCGGGGTTTAAGCTCCGGCCGCTTCCATTCGACAGTGATGCTACTGGCGATCACACCCATGTTCTGCATATCTAAATGACACAATTAACGACCAGTTTCTCTTGACCCCCCCCAACTGTTTGTCTCAGTGAATGTAACAATTACCGGTTTCGAGATGTTAAGAGTTTTTGTTTTCGGGCCTAGCGAAATGGCAGCGTAATCGGAATTAGAATCGCCACTCAAGCCTCCCATAAACATCATCGATGTGGAAGTTCAGACAAACTACAACGCGCATCTCCTCTCTACGTTGTAATTGTTTTCAACTATTTAATCACTTCTGTCTAATTAGTAAGGAGCCTATACCTCTTTGGTGGTGGCTAATCCAATTGGAAATGCTTTAGACTGGCTTAGATAGATTGTCATTGTGTCTGCGTTGTGCAACGGTGACCGTCGTGTTGATTAGCTCTCACAATCACACGCGTGCACACACATCGCTGTGGTTCGGATCTGTGTTCACTTTCGTGTACGTTGACTGTGTTCTTGCGTTTGACTGCACATGGGTAGGCTCGACAATCGATTAGAAGTAGGCTTGTCGCCGTTTTCTTACCGATTTTTTCCAGCTTGTGTAACCTTTTTTTCGTCAAATCAAAAGAACCAGTAATGACCGAGTAAACATGACATTTAGTCTGAAGCACTAAACCGAATAGGCGTTGGACATGCTGTGAAAACGCGAACAAAAACTGAAATCTGATCGCAATCAATTTTGACGACGATTCGATGTGCATCACTTAACTACATCGGTCCTCCAGTTTACTGATCTTATGGTTCAGTGTTTTTTCTAACCACCACAGACAGATCTGTTTCCACCGGGGTCTGTGTAAATTCGCTGAGTCACTTTGCTATCGTTGAACTGTGTCAAGTGTTTTTTTTCTGTCTGCAAGCTTTCCCTAATTGGGATCGTGTGGGCCAGTCGATAAGCTAGAAATGTTTGCGAATGAAAACGCAATATTTCGTTACTAGGTGATTCAGTCAAAAAACTTTCTTGTAGGACTGATCAACGAGTTTTTTACCTAATAACTCCTTTATGTATTTGACATCAGTAGTGTGGCCAAAAAGGGATTCAACAAAGTGCAATCCTTATTGTCCAAGACGCTGGTTCCTCCGCGTGTTTGATTAACTTCAGTCTTCATACGTCACTTCTATTCATTAGTGAAGATGAATCCGTCTGGGGAAACCACTGATTGCATGCCTTGACGCCTAAAGTCCTTTGATAATATTCGACATGTTCGAGCCCATTTCCTCGAAAATATTACGTCTTCATTGATGTCTGTTGTTCCCGACCAAAGTGACTAACCATAAACTTTTGGGGCATAAACTCCTCAAGGTCAGGGATAGCAATGCGAACTACCTGGGCTACTGAACTGACAAGTATACATGTCGTGTAACGATCCCTTTGAAGGATTCTTGGCCAAAACACAAGCGTTGTACAAGGGAGGGATCAAGGCATGTCATACGGTGGTCTTATGGTTTGTGCCAAGACAATTTGGAGGATTTTCCATTTTCACTTAAAGGATGCACGAGCGGGAAATAATCCTTAATTCTACTGAAATCCACGATTTCGGTCAAATGACTTTATTAAGCTATGCTGTTTAACTGTTTAGCAACTGAAGTAACACTGATGATGAATCTTTGAATACATTTTAATTTGCCACAACACAAGACCCATATGTGGCGGAACGGAAAAATGAATGAACAGTGTTGCGGAACTGTACGACATGACTCACTGTAATAGTTCGCTGCAGAAACTGTCACACCGGATCTGATGAGGGTTAAAACAAAGAGTCCACTGAATCCGGTTCCCTTGGTGTGCTAAAATGAATGGTATCACAGTGGTATTACAACAAAAGCGATCACCTGATGCCAGACAGCAGGGTGCGCCAGCACGAAAGTGTGTATTGATTCGAACGACTAAGAAGTCTATATGTATTGTTACAATAACAGGCACAAACATAACATTTAATGAGTGACTAACAAAGTAACAGATTCTGAAACTTTGTATTGCGCTTTGTAGTATCTTTCTAGATGGGTGAAGCAATCTGGTTTGTGATCAAACAGGGCCGTTTCTGCTGAATCGAATAGTCCTGGTGGAGCACAGGCTTTTGTACTAAAAACGGCTTAGATATCTGGTCGTTCGTTGAGCATGATATTTGGGTCGCCAACCGTTCAGAATTTCAGCCGAAATGTCAACTCATTTTGTAACTGAGAGGAGGCATTCATGAAATTTTGTCCAATTTCACGCTTGAAACTTTACACTCACACCTCTACACATTGAGGATGACACCTCGTTTGACGATGAAATGTTTACAATCCAAATGCCAAGTTCGGCGAGTAGTCGAATATCTAAACTCTGACACACTTATCATCATTCTGTTGCCTTCATAAGTAAAATAAACTACCCCTCACAAATACTGTCCATCCATTAAATACAATTATATCTGCTCAACAAGATTAAATTGATATCAGTGCTCGATTCATCTCAAGGCAACGCTGTTTGGGCAGCATACACAATTTAACAGTTTTTCGCCGTTCAAACAGAAACGTAACCTTGTTCGATGTCACACCAGCAGAGCCAGGAAAACCTTATCCACAGGGATAACAGAACATGAATTGAGAACAATAACTGGTTTGATAAGAGAAAGTGGCTATCCTGACAGCTTTGTAACACGGAGCATGATCACTGTCAATTCACGTAATCCGGTTGCCAAGATGGAGAAGAAAACCGTCTTCAACCGTCTTCCGCTCAACAGTGAGATGGCGTCAGGAAGACTGAACCGTTAACTGTATCAGACCCTCAGACGCAGCATTACGCAGATGGCTCAATACTTCGCTCCCTGATTACTTTGATTCTGAAAGACAAAGTGCCTGTCCTCGATCATTCCATGAATGTGTATTCATTCGCCTGCTGTTGTACAGCGGATTGTGTGCGTCGGGCGACTATGCGTTTGTCCAAATGAATCAAAGAACTCCATTCTGCATGGCTCAGGTCTGGCTTGACCAAAACTTTTAACAACTAAATAGCTGCACGTCTTGCCGATGTGGACCGTCCAGCTGACCCAAAGCAGGTTTTTCACATAGTTTATAAAATTCCGGCCATCCGTCACAAGCAGGTCGGACAGCGAATGCTAACCACCGCTGAATCGATCGCTATTCGATTACGCAATCCGCTTCTTTGTTTTCACAAGAAGTTCGTATAACCCCACAGTTTCCGTGGCCAAAGGTCACATCACTGACGTCAACCTCGACTTCTGTGATTTAATTGTTGGAGCATCTCAAAAACAACTCATCACAAACACCAGGGTCTCGTTGCATGAGTGGCTCAGCTCGTTTGTTTGGAATTTTGTACCCTAGTATAGGGACCAATGATAGTTCACTTGATATTAATCTAATTTTGTTGAACACATAGTTGCAGTGATAAGATGAATAATTATCGAAAAAAAATCGTTCGTCACCGTTGTCTTCTATGACTCATTGGGAATTTTCGCGAGGTTATCCGTTAATTCTATTACGCACCAGTTTAATGCCTTGATCATCGCTTAATAGCGTACTGCAGCCCGTTTCCCTGGATTATCGGATCAAACGCAGGGATGTATTGAGGCTGATAACGTTCAAGCCACTGACAGGTAGCGCTGGCAACACTTGTGTTTACAGTGTTCCGTTTTTTACTAGTTATTTTTAATAGTTATCCATGGGTGAGAGCTGGCGCTCTCTCATTCTATCAACAGTCCTAGTAATCCTACCTAAACAAAAGAGTTAATTCTCTAAGTTATTTGATATTAGGTCTAGTTGTCTGATTAAGCACTGGCAAGCAATCACATTGTTTCTTGTTACTCACGGCACGCACTGGTTGAATGCACAGGTTAGTTGACCGTAAATATCACACTGCCTTCCGTACGTGAGTAGTGAGTTGGCCCGTTCATGGTGCTAGTGGCCAGCACTTCGTCTCTGTAGTCCAGTTCGTCAGGCCGCCTTCACAACGAACCCCCATTTTATGAATCCTTGTTTGGTGCATTCAAGTTTTGCATAAAAATCTGCCCCACGATTCAATCAGCCCTGATGGTTTACGCTCGTTAACTGAGGTCTAGTGTAATAGCACCGTAACTTGGTGACCCCAGCTATGGTGACAGTGCTGAGTTATCATCACTACAGAGGTATAAGTGTGTAATCAGGTGCGATTAGTTTCAGTATTCCGCCAAAAGTGAGCGCTCTATGACTTTTGCGAAATATTGCATAGCGTTAGAGAGCTTTCAGGGTGTGTGGCTGGCTTACTGTTGAATAGCTGCCAGTTGAAGTGCCGACACAATATCGTCTCTGTCTGAGCTAATCACCTATTTCGGTTAGGTTCATAAACGTAAGATTACAACAGCAAAACGGGTTGAGTGATAAAAAACAACCAACGATTTCTGCAATAGTTGGAAACTGCGTTCTCCGGTGTTCAATGAAACTGTGGTAATGAAAAAGTTTAGAAGTCTTAGGCAACAGTATGATGTAAGCGGAATGATCAAACGTGTTGATCCTTATACACAAGACAGTCTTTCGGAGAAAGTATACACCTGCTGAGAAGTGACTGCCAACGTTTTGAATGCAGTTAAACTTTATGCATCCACTTATAAAACAAACGATGAAGCTACCTCATTTTCAACGGTGACTTCATCTGCTCACTCTTTGAAGTTATTTTTGTGCGTACAGACACTCATTTGGGTAAGAGTCGGATAAAAGTATATATATATATATATATATATATATATATATAAGTTAGTGGGTTCACTTCAAGAATCGGAAGTGATTACCATCTGTTTATCATTCGATCTTTAAAAACTGCACTACTCTTATTTTGACCAATATTTTCGAGCACAACAACACATTGGTTTTCCGAAGTTGGTGTGAAGCGCCCCAATTTTACAAACCTTTACCTGATAGCTTTCGGAATCACTGATCTGTTGAGACTACGTGATTGTCTCATTATACATATCGTCAGGTTGTAATACGATTTCACAAAAACACGTTCGTCCGTATCATCGTGTTCTATGTTCGATATCACCACACATATTTCCCCCACCTTAATATGCAACATGTCAAAACACTGTATCATTTTTATCGTGCTGCTGGTGACGACAGATGTGAGTTACAGTCTCACCTGTGTCGTGTATTGCGGTAGTAACAGACCAAACTACTAATCGATCACTAAGCCCTCTCGTTTGGTGTCTAGTGAGGCTCAACATGTCTACATAGCGGAGTCAAACGGTCTGACCTCGTAGCTTAGTCACCTTGATGAGGGTGGACTGAACTCAGAATCAAAGCCCAGTGGATAGCTTAAAAACAAGAAAATACACTGTTCGCTAACGCTCGTGGTGATTGTTCACTAGAAACGGAGTTAATTGACCATCGGTAACAGACACGATTAATCATTTGACTATTGCGATTCACTTACACAACGCGTGTCCACGAATATATGCCACGCACAGTAGAATCTGTTTAATTGTGTCCACCGGCTTATATGACCTTAATCTCACGGAGCCTTCCGTACCCATTAAATCCCGTGGCAACAGATCCTCTTAGTGTGGACCGGCATTTTATTAACCGGGCTGACGGTTCAAACATCGTGATCAGTTTGATCAGTTTTATTCCGTCTTTATCCACTTTTTAAGCGCTGATTTTTTTTAAATAATTTTATCAACAGTCACAACTTTGTTGTTCCAGCCAATAGTACAGAATGTCATTAGAAACATCAAACGTTACTGTTGACAACTAGTGGAGTACTTCTTTGAACAGGTCTCACAACGGATTATAACCTTCGAATTCCCGTAGAATTCAAAGACGGCTCTTTTAGAAAAGGAATAACCTATGAGAATGCGAAAGGCGCAATCAATTACGAGGGTTCAATTTATAGCAGTAAAAAACCACTAACAATTGTCAGTTTTCCAGATACCGCTCAATAATTTCACAATTTTTTTGATTTCAATTTGAACAGAAGTCCTAGTCATGAGACCATCGACTGGAGTTAACCGGACAGCTACTATCTCCTCTCAAGCCGTCCTGGTAATTTGAGCATTACTCACAAGTGGCTGTGAATTAGTAGACGCACATGATAACACGTTCGAGCCTAATTTGAGGTCAATAAACCAGCAGTCTGCAAGGTTTCTGGATGTAAGCGTGACCGGCGTACTAGTCCCGGTCGTCGCAAAGATATGAGCTTTTTGACTGCTCTAAGGAAAGTACATCTCGAGACATATACACGTCTGCCCTATATGCCATTAAGCTGAGGGCTTCAGGCAATCTGGCTGAAAGCTAAAGACAGTTGCTCCTCTGGTTACAGTGTAGATTTGAGTAACGCCAAAACTGCGATGTAAAATGTGAGCTCAAGCAACGTTTCGTTCGCACACGTCATTTGCTTACACGAATTGTTAACCGAGCTGATCACAGAACGGGTGAGTACAGGCGAAATAGTACGTTGTCTATCTAGCATTTGCAACTCGGATCTAGGAGCGTGCGTAGCAGTGTGGAGATTTGAAGTTTTTTCTCAATGCAGCAAGGCACGAGATGGGTAGGGAAATTAGAGGGGGGGGGGTGAATACGAGCCGACGACATACAGGTAAGGAAGTGAATCAAATGCTCTGTCTACGCTAATCGACCGACAAATAAAGTGGTCAGAATATAGCTACACTGTTCAAGTTGGACACTTGCAAGCGAATAACAAGCAAGGGTAATAGGAGTGCAGTGGTAAGGACTAGGAAACAACAAGAATTCTACAGCGAAGAGATGAAGCGAAGCAGCTTATCGCACTGTCTGAAGTACTGCTAGAAGTCTGGCTAACACCAATTTAGATCTTCTCTCTGGCAGTGGCAGTGGATTCTCATAGAATTAACACAAAAATTCTGTTACAACGGTATTTGATGTAAATACTAATATCATTGCAGTTGTTCAGTTTCACACAATTCTGAATGTTGATGACTTTCGCGAGATGCAGGTTGCAACTGTAAACTCGATGTGGAAAAGCACGATTACACAATAGTGACCAACTATGACGAGGTTAATCTGAAGTAGACATGGTTTGGTTTGACTTATTTATATGAAACTCAACGACATCCCACGTATCACAGAATTACAAGTTACTGCTCTGGTGGCTCCCCAGTTTCTGACCCTGAGACTTTCAGCTCTGGCCACACTTTGAACAGAAAGTTTGACACAATCTCACGTCCAATTTCTTGGTTTAAATCTGGGAGTCGATTTTGCTTTTCACATTATTCATATGGTTATAAATAGGAAATTCATGTCAGGCTATTTTGTATTTCTAAGCAATCCAGGAGAAACCAATCTCACTATTTTTCGGCATTATGCACTGTAATATTGTATGTGTCCAAACAAAGGTTCTCTCGCAAACCATCAAATACTTCAAACTGAATACGTAAAAAAATATAATCATCATCACTGTGACCAGATCCGATCACGTCCTTTGTCGACGAGGCGGTGTGAACCAGGATTAAAATTTCCGATAAATGAGCCATTATTTGCAAAAACCGTCCAGAAGGAACACTCGTTACCAAATTGGTGTCCTATCCATGATTATCATCCGACCATGTCTGTTGTCTAATTGGCCCGTAAAAATTGTCGACAAGGCCTGGCTGCACTGAATGACGTCCAATTGTTATAAGCGGGTGATGCACGGCTGTGTCTGGTCTTCTGAAACGGTGAAATTGAAAAACACAAACTCATTAGTGAAGGCATGCTAGCAGTAGTGAGCCGACTTGCAATACAACTAAAGGCAACCCATTTGGTTGTCTGCACCATCAGACCAATTAGGACAGTGCTTTCGGTAGTTCCGCTCAGCGTGATTGGGTCTCGGTGTGCACCCAGTGTCAAGCAAAAACGGCAAATATTGATAAAAGTTAATATGGAAAATACAATGTAATGCATTTGTACTGATAATATGGCCTAGCATACGCGCTCACCATCGCACGTTGAGGTGAAGGGAACAGTGAAAAACAAAGAGGCAAACCCAACCAATGTTACAAATGTAAATTGGAACATTAAAATTCATACAGGCGATTTCCACGAGTTAACTACCTTTCTGTAAAACAATGAATTATTCGGTTTGAACTGTGTTAAGATGAAGACCCAAAACTACAAAACACTCCGGTGGACATCCTAGTTTTGTTATGAAAAATACGAGAAACATTCAAGGTATTGATTTCCCTGTAGGTTGAGACAAGACCAAAAAAGTATGCTGAGCAAATATTCCATAGACAAATTTGATCAATAAAAGTGTAACTTTAAATGCATGAAATCAGAAACATCAAGCAAATCCATGTATGCTATCCCATACACACGGATGCCTCCCAAAAAATTACGATAAAATACGGATGAGCATTGAATTGAGTCAACTGCGGTAAGAGTGGCCGTTGACCTTGACAACAATTTGAAGTACTTGGTAAGCAATCCTGAGTATACAACGGGAGGGGGCACAGCCAATGTGAAAGATCGCAAACGCAAACAAACCGCACAACTAATATTGAGCAGTTGACATTGCTTTCAACCACATGACGTAAAACGCCAGATGCCTGATCTTGACAAAAACAGAATGATCGTGCTATATACACTATAAGTCAGAAGGAAGAGACGCTTGGCCCAGGAAGCTGAATGTGGAAGCAAACAATCACAGACGTAAACAGTTATTTGCATGGCTGAGGTGTCCTCACATTTGCTGTCGGTGTTGCGTCACCAGTCACGTCCCACATAGTGCGTATACACGGTTCCGGTGATCGTTCCCAGCCTCATATCTTTCTAGTGCTGAGATCTGCCTTTTAGTTTGCGCATGTTCGACTCACGCCTTGCTACTCACAAGACAAACTGAAAGTAGTATACAATTACGCTTAATTAACTTCAGTAGGATAAGCAGATTCCACTAGTGTGAACAGAGAGAGAACCAGCAATTAATAGAGTAAACAGATGGTATTCAAACATTTTTCCGCAGTGAGAAGTAGACTGGTGAAGAGGGAACAGTGGAAAACGTTGTACAGCGTAGTTTGTAAACTACACACTGATTGAGAAGTGTTTTAATAAACTCTAATTTATTACCGTCTGTATATTTTATCAAAAATGTGTTGGATAGAGAAGGCATGAAGCAAACGTAAATCAAACCAAATAACTAAAGAATTTTAACCTACAGAAAGTTAGGGTCCCTTGGTATTAATAAGGACGGTGGACAATTCAAGCGTACATACTGTTGCTAATGCATACACTAATTATGTAGCCTAACCGAGACACGAAAGCTTAACATTGCGTGATATAAAATAGGATAAAAATCAGTTTGTAATGGTTCGTTACGCTCACGCTCAAACCGACACTCCTCAACCAGTGTAGTGAGGATAGATGGTCGCACCATACTACTCACACCACTATTCAGTAGCCGCTTTGATCGAAATGATTAAGGGTTAAATACGGGAGATATGGGAAGGATCGTTGGAAGGCAGAATGACATTTAATGACTTTTGCCACATGACGGAACTGAGACATGGTGTCCAAAGCGACTGGAGCATCCTCAGAAGAGTATGGTGTGCAAAAGAGTGTTTTTGTTCTTAGTGCTCCTGAGAGGCTTAAATAGTGTAATGGCTTCTCCAATAAAACAACCTTTGTGTCGTCCGCCTTCTGGATTCACTACACCAGTTTCGTTCTTGTTTGGACTGCTCAATAAAGACAGTTGAACCGGTGTTACGAGACAGCGGTTTTACTCGTTCGGCCAACAGTTCTACGAGCACGCACTGATGATATCACCTCGCTTGGTGATGAAACGTTTGCAACCTAAATGCCAAGGTCGGCGAACATATCGATACCAAAACCATCAACCCGAGCTACAAACAACAACACCATTGTTCCCAACCATCAGAATGAGTTACAGCTTATTTTTGCTCGGTTAGCGTAGTTGGACACAGGCTATCTCCACCTGACGAGTCCAAACAAGAACGAAACCAGTTGTGTAACGTCGGTTTCATCGTGGCCATCAAGAAGCACTACAAACAACATTTCGATCCCTTGCTACCGTAGTAAGTGAAAGCTGGCAATCGGAGGTGAACTGTGCTCATCCACACTAACGGAGTGAATATATGCTATAACCTAATTACAGCAAGCAGTTCTTGTTCAGTACTTCCAAAAATTTAGGTACACCCTAGACTTTCCTATACCCAGAAAAAAACGGAAAACATGGAAAGGACACCCTGAGTTCATTGGGGGATTTTGTAAGCGACCTGCTTCACATTTTTGATAGATACACCGTCTGGAAGCTCTGAGATAAATATCGATTTAAGAATACTGAAGAACCGGGCTTGAATCGATTGAATAGCAAACTATTTTTAGGTATAGGTGTTGTAGGAACAATCCTTCATTCAGCATTTGGATGTTCACTCGGCTAACCGTTCGAAAAATCGAGGCAAGTAATGGGGCTTAAGCAGAAGCACACTCCTTCAGGAGAGCGAGAGAGAACTCATCAGATCCATGCACTTTAAAAGAATTTGACCTTAAAAGTTCTGAAGGCCGAATAGCAAAATCGACTGAAGTACTTACGTGCCTAGGAGAAATAGGATCACTTTTAGCAAGCGGTTCAGCGGTAACATGCTTTAACTTTCTGTCGTCAACAGTTTTGGCAGCAGGTCTGGCTGTTAGACTCACTTAGTCGTCAGAACAGCACTCAGTATCTTCGCTTCCAAGACGTATCCGGATGTGTGTTCTTACTGTTTTGTTCACTAGAATCATTAGTTTGCCATGGAACTGAAAGTTTTCAGAGATATCTTCCGTTGTGTGTCATCATGAACGACAGGACGACTGTGTTTCACGGTAACTGAGACTTAGGTTGTATCAAGATCTTCATGAATACACAGATCAGATCTGACAGGGGAATCCGCTTTCTGTACGTAGTAGCCCTCTGTACAAGAAAAGTCATAAGTCGCTAATTTTTTTTGGGTTAATTTGGGCGTCTGTAGTTCATAATAACATAATAAAATGCCCACACCCGTCTTACCAATAATGGCAGCGTTGGTGTTGTAAATAAAGCGTCCTCTTCGCGGTGCAAAGTGGCCCACATAATCCTAGCAGCAACTGACTGTTTTAAGAAAGGGTATTTTGTACAGCATTCTGCTTATCGTTGGAAGTATTAAGGCTGGTTATCACGTCGGTTGTTTCGTCTTTATCTGTTTGAGTATTTCTGTTTGACAGCAACGACAGCAAGGGAAATTTTTATTCATCACCATGTGTGGGAAGAAAGGAATCCACAGAACTTCCAGGAACAAGTGCCTTGAGTTGTCAAGCGGGAATGCATTAACCACTTGACACTGGTAAACCTACGGCTGATAGTCGGCTCATTAAGCCTATCCTAACCAGGGTTAGAGATGGTTGAACTTGGGACACCATATATACCTTACTTGATGGAACGCTTTTCGACTCCATCCCAAACCACCTCGTTGTGAAGATCGGAAGTTTGAACTCATATCTGAAAACCTTGCCACAGTGCCATCTTGATAGCAACGGCATTTTACGACCCTTTAAAACGCTGAGTTCCCTTGATCAAGTTCACCAATAACGAGAGAAAACATGTCGCGAGATATTAACATTTCGTATACTGTCTTCAGTTAGGAACGTAAAATACGACAACATATAGGACTCATCGTTTCCGAGTCTAATAAAAACCCCAGTGACGGCGCCACCCCACTAAAGGCACCAGTATCACAGCACTCATTCTTTAATATCTAATGGATAGGATGGTTTCTGTCACACAGACCGTGAAGAACAAACTTACACATTGTACACTCAAACATGAAGAGAGTGGTCAGGTTCCGTTAACACCACATAGCCGGCCTGAACATGTCACGAACAATGTCACAGCTTTGGTTCTCAATCCACTGTGTGTTAAACGTACACCCACTGGCATGACCATTTTTTCTTCAATTAATCTGTTTTTACATTAATTCTGTGTTGCTGTTCTGTTTTAAGTAATGCACAAAAGCACAGTCTGTATTTATCCATTCTGAAATTACAGGTGTCCGCTGTAAAGTTAATTCACCTTCCACAAAATATAGAGCATCATTGTACCAGAACATCCAGTCAGTTTGAACAGACAATGAAGGGTGTAGGCGCCCCTGTAGCTCGTGCATAGTATAAATCACCACCAACTTGCATCTATGCCAACGTTCCATTCCCACCTTTGTGTCCATGTCTGTATGCAGACTTATCCTAGTTGTTGTGGTAAGATCGGTCCACTTCATACATTTTGAACGACCGCCTCCATTTGGTTTTTGACGGCCAGTACGCTGAGCACGGTGAAATTGCGTTTAGACGATTGGACGATCGAATGGTCGAATGAGTGGTCTACAGAAGCGGTTTGGGCCGAAAAGGGAGCAAACGTAACAATAACGACTTGGTTTTTTCCCTTTGGGCGAGGATATATTAGTTAATACTTATCTAAAACTGGAAAGTTTTCATTTGGGACCCTTGCATCTTCAATTTCAAACTTGGGTTAACTCAACAACCAGACCTGTCCTGTCAAAGGTTTTTATTCAACAGTGTGAAAGTTGGCTTCCACACTAACATCACTCGTCAAATCATTGATGGGAAGCCCGATTGCAACAAACGGTAGCGTATCGTAAACAGGTTTTTTTCCACAATTAAAGTAGACAGTGTTTTGTTACACCAAAGCTGTTTAGCATCGTGTGAAAGAGTCGGTCAGTTCACCCGACAGCCTCCAACAGTGCGTAAAGACGAGCGCGTCAAACCACTGGTGAACAAGCTGAGTTTCCTTCACGGTATACTGGTCGCTTGTTTTGACAAGACATCGAAAGTTATGATCCATCATCCGAGCGAGCCATAAACATTGAGTGATGAACACGCGTTTAGGTCACTCATGGTACCGTACGTCCAGGAAGTCGGTTTAACGATTAGCAGCTTACGATGTCACTTAGTCACAACTGCTGGCGCAGACACTTGCACACAAATTTGAAACCTCATGCCAGCATCAAGACCTTATTCATTCATGTTTGCGTGCGTTCGTGTAGTAAGTGGGGCATCGGCTGAACGTAAGATCGATTTGCTGGACATGCAATACGATTAATCAGCTTTCGTGTACCACTGAATGATGTGCAACGTGTTGGCCGTCCCGTCTATGCTGTACAAGCGAATGACTGAGCAGCAGTCCTTTCAAAAATAATTCCCATACGAAACTTGCACAGCAGTTATTTTTTATTCAAACTGATTGCGGAAAACGGTAGCGTCCGCGTTTCGCACGTATATTAAAGCTATATACTGCAATTATTAGACCACGTCTTGGAAGTTTTGCATTTTATCATCTGTACACTGTGATAGTTCATGTTGGGGAAGAAAGAGTAGGTTGGATTTTGTATAATTTGATAATAAGCTCCTTATTAGCGTTAATGCAATTCCTATTGCCTTCAGACTGGGTCCAAGTTCCGAGATTTGACTGCCTTAGACGACAGATGTGGGAAAATGTACAGTAGAGAATGTGGCAATATACTTGTACCGAAGTAGCCACCAATGTGTTTGGACGAGGAAAGTTACATTACTGAGTAGTCTATATGTGGAAAAACAAATCGAAACCCAGAATAGCTCATTTTAAACACAAAAGACCGGTTAACCATCTCACTTTTTCACAGTTTAGACAGAAAACTCATTTTCATAATTAATTAAGTTCTCATTATTGTGACATCAGATTGAATGTTGAATATAAATATACTTGTCAAGAAGGGAAACAATGCGTGTCATCTCATTTACACACGCATCCACTTACCTCGCCATCATTGTTCAGTCTGGTACATGCTAAACATTGAACCGTTCAGCAGAGAGCTAAACAGTGAATGTTGCTGCGATGACACGGATGAGGCATACACAGCAGAACACTAATCCAGAATCTCGGCTCTCGTACGATCTTGTTTTGAATCCACTCAGGAGCCTTTGGGATTAGACACGCCTATGCAAACAGACGCACTTATTGTAACGAAAAATCGATCAGTAAAGCAGGATCGTCAATGTACAATTCCTGTGTTCCCAAACCACTCACGTGCTCGCATTTATGGACCGGAATTCCAGTCTACAGAGCAGGGAGATTTCCATTTTAACGTTTACTGCACTTTTACTCAGTTCTGTGCGTTTGGCTGACGCTTCAGTTAGTAGATTTTTACTTACTATTTCTCGCTCGTTAGTCTTGTTTCTTTGAGGGATGATTCGGTCGGTCCCTTGTGTTATTCGCAATCTATCCACTCTGAGTTTTGTCCATACCTCACCACCGCCTCGAGATACTCCGCCGAATGTTCAAATAATCGAGTCTCCGACTTGGTCATCTATCACATCATTATACTGTTCCATGTTGTGCATCATCATATCGACAGTTCCCATCTGGCTTCTTCCTTGTCTGGACCCGTCAGATAAACGTAGACAGAATGGAGGATCGAAAGTACAACCCTTCGTGTTACGTGCCACAAATCTTACCTGTTCGATAACCAGTCCCATAAGCATTATTTGTAACGGGAGAATATATATCTACAGTAACTGAAATATGTATATATATGTATAACGGGTGTATAATGTGTCTGTACTACATAAGCGCAGACCAACATGGTGCATTTAAGATTGTCAGCTAGTACTACTTACCCATACTAGACATTGAACGCAGCTCCATTTCGAAGCTGCATGTAACGGATGATATTCAAGATGTTTGGGTTGAAGATTCAAAGTCATAAATTCATCTCCCATAAAATGAGTGTACAAGAGGTAAACAGTAGCATTAAAAACGAATTGAAATCCTCTTCCTCTGATGCTTTCTAAGTTTCAAGATCGGTATAATTAAGATAATGCGGTACCGTACACTGATTTATATTCCTGCAGCAGTTAAAAAATAATGTCACGAACTATATACTTGTAATAACGTGGGAACAAAAATTGGACTTTTGTCCGCGTAAAGAAGTGGGGTATGCGAAGACGTTAACGTCTGTGTGAGTATGAGACGAAGCCTAGTAATGTTCTCACGTTTTCCAGCAACGAAACTCCTACAGGTCTAATTTCAGGCAAAGACACAAGTTTCATCTTTGGTTTATCGTAGATTAGTAATTGAACCAGCACTCCCGTTATAAAAAAACAAACTTGATTATTTGATACATGCTCCACTGATCACACAGTTTGGGTTACCTTAAGCTTGAAAATCAGCCACACTGCGTTGACGGAACGGTTCAAGTTGATGGAGCCTTTTGAGAGAATATTGCCTTCGTAGCTGTCCTGCTCAGCTCAATCGATCCTACTATAATCAGAGATTCCGAGAGAGCATTAAATTACAGAATGCCACAAATCTAACGATTGATATATTTGGTAAGCGATGAACAGATAAAAACTAGTCGACATTTAACCGTCCTTCATCCATTCAGACAATTTTCTCTCATTTCGTTCATACACTGATTGTGGGCGTTCAGCGTGTGAAATTACAAAGTTTGAATTAGTTGTGCCCTCGTGGCAGAAAAGCCGGCTTCTTGAAATAAAGACATGAATTTCCACCACTACTAGCAGGGTCAAAAATGATTCCCGTAACTGCCGAGCAGTTGATGAAGATTCTTTCATTCTCATTGATAAAATCTACGAAACCCGGTGGACCTCAAGTTGAACAGTATGGATCAGGAAGGTAAACAGAGAAGACCTCCAACAATGTGCTCAACTCTCGGTCCAACTGGTGTGATCACATAAAGTGACTCCTTCTCTACAAGAGAACTGGATCGTGACAGTATATTGAAGTGTGTGTGCCTGAGCCATACATCATCGTCGGTGTCCTTCATGTGACAGAAATTCAATTGGATGACGGGAACAAGGTACTGATTTGTCCATCCTGATGAATAGATTTCACTTACAATTGCATTCTACACATCTTCTAAACACCCAGTCTATTCCGGCTTTTTTGTGTCATCTGGGCAGATGAAGACAGTATAATTGATGATTTTATCGAGGCCCAATACTGCTTGGGAATAACAGAAATGTGTGTACAGATAGTGAAAGGTTACAGAGTGTGTCTAGTTTGTGTCTGAAAACAAAGGATTCTCATTTCGTTTTTCTCAGTAGATACTTGTCTTCTCTGCCTCTGGAGTGTCTGAAGCTAACTTTCTTTGTTGAACAGGCTTTTCCATGAATGTACATTTGTCTTCTCAAAATTTAACCCACTTCGAATCTAACTTCAAATCTAACATTCGTCAAAGGCCCTTCGATAATGAATGAATTTGTTCATCTTCACCGTTCGATAAACTGGAAAATCCATCAAGACACAAGAGTGTGCCTTCACCTTGTCGTACAGAAGTCATGCATGAAGGACGTAGAACACTTTGATTATGTCAGTCCGACAAAATGTTGAGACTAATCTCGACGGTAAAACATGCACACTTCCCACCCGCATTCGTTATATAATCAGTGGTTTACAGGGTTGACCCTATAAGTGGACCACGGTTGAAAAACTGTCCTGATGTGAATCTGACGGAGAGCCGGTACACGGGTTTCATAGTCGTTTGCAAAACAGGAGAGGGAAATAAACATCAAGATATTATTGTAGAGCTAGTGTGTTGGTTATTCTTACGAAACTTAAAATCTGAATTTTCACGATGACAAGTGTAACCTTTTCACAGACCAAAATATACTCCGCACTCAAATCCCTTAACCGGCGTTCCGCTTTTCATGAGAATGGTCAGTCCACGTTGAGACGTTCCACTGTAATGTGGTTAGTTCACATAAGTGCATTGTGTTCCAGTTTTATGACGCTCCACAAGTATTTCATACACCCCGCGTATCAATAATCGTGTTACTCATTGTTACGATCGTCCTCATTCATTATATACTGTTCTCCTGCCGCATTTGCCCTTCATCTTGATAAAGCAACGATGTCCATAAACAGTTTTGTTTTGCTTGTTCATGTAGTAATAGTTGTATGTCCTCGTCTGAACAAGTTCTCTTCCCTCCTTCTTACGGCTTGTGAAAATCAATCCCACGACACAGCTTATTGCTAATTCTATTTACTGTGTATGGAAGATGTTCAATATGTTTCCTCCATACAACTCTGTCGCAAGGTTGAACCATTGATCAAATCAGTTTCTGCACACAGAAGTTCAACTCACCTGTGTTCAGCCCATCAGCACTGTAACAGACACAGAGTTGTAGTCGAATTTTCAAAAAAACTTGCCGCCATAGCTAATATTTTGATTCATTCTCTATCTACACATAAATATATTTTGGGTTCACTAGATGATAGAACAGCTGAAAATGCAACTTACCTCTGCCTGGACTCGCAGTCAAGTATTTCAACCACGAGGTGTATCTCAGAACACTTTCCAATCACCACTATGTCGTTTATTTATAATCAGTTTACAAGAGCAAAGTTATGGAACTATATCATCTCTCGGTCCAAAAATGAGTGTTTCGCTGCCATTTGGTTACAGCTCACTTGCTGCCACAGCAGTAACTGTGTTTGTGTCTCTAGAAGACTTAGATCATCTGATTTCGATATAAAAAAAACAACACACAAATAAATCCCCCCAGGAAAGAGAACAGTATAATAGTGGGCCCTTCCTTTACATCCGTCCTCTAGTAGTCAGAAGTATGAAACGACTAGCAAGTTCATTAAAGTTGCAAATATATCCACCTGAGTCTTCGCAACTATCTAAAGCATCACAGTGAGTCAGTTTAAAAAAGTCAAAACGCTAGTGATCCAGGGTTGACATATTATATCAACGCGTATATTTGCCCATCCATTAGAACTCTTTATAATTGTGACGGATTTTTTCAGTTGCAACAGCAACCCCAGGTATACCATATCGCTAGGTAAAAACCAGTGTTAGTCGCAATGATCGGAGATTGGGATCCCAAGCTAATCTTCGTATTTAACTCCACGTTTACCTTAACAGTAAAGTCGTTTCTTCAGGTTTAATAAATCCTTAATTGTTTGTCCTAATGATGATATGTTGTCGTAATTTGACCGGAACTGAGTGTTACGTGTAACCTTCATGGGAGGAAAAATTCACCTCACTCTTTGAACACGCACACAGAATCAACAAAAAAACATGCGTGCGTTTTCTCAGTTTTCGATTAATATATGGCTAGAACTATAATTACATAAAAAGATTTCTGTAAATGCGCCCTGTTTGGAACTAGATTCCTCAATATCCAGTACAGATCCATAAGTTTCTGGACCCTACAACCCGGAGTTACCATTACTCGAAATATCCGGAAACGGTCAGTCATCGGTTTATCATATTTATTCAAATCATAGCCACTTCAAGAATGGCCATCACAAACGTGCAGTTCATCGGAGGAGGAGCGGTAAAAACGAACCGGCCGATTCGGACGGTGGTAACAGCCTATGTGATTACGTCCACGATATTTGGTCATGCATATAGAAACATTTGGGACAGCAATTCGTCCGAAGAGGCTAGTGTGTTCGTCATGCCCTGTTCGGAAACTTCGAAATGTCTTTGCACGCTTCAGACAAGTTTCCTCCGTATATCTTGTGCTGTTTCGTGTTTTAGCACATTGTTAAATTGAGCTTACTAATCTGTAGTTCAGGTAACATTGCCCTACGGACAGTCTCCAGACACTCGAGAGTGGGGTTGAGAACCGGACTAGTAAAAGATGAATTTCGCAGAAATTCGACCTCGTTTCAATCGTACTGATTGTGGTATGCTACCATTTGTAGATGAAAGATGACAGTCTCATGTAATAGTGACACAGTCTGCTAACATACAACTTTGCAATGCAGTGTTGTGAGAAGCTTAATTTCGGTCTGTTGTTCAAGTCTGCCGATTCCTTCAAACCGGTAACTGAAAGTTTGTCACTGATCCAGATGTACCACAGTGAGAAATACGAACAGGCCAGCTGAATTTAAATCCCAATACTTTGACTAAAATATAACTACTTATTACTCGATTTCTTCACGAATTTGTTCATGTTATCTTTCTAGCAAAAATTATTTCAGTTATTGCCAACTGTCCATGGCCTACACAAATGAAACTAGTGTGGCTCAATCGCTGGATGTATACTACATGTTCAGATTCACACTGCATTCTACATCAATGAAGTAGCGATTCACTAACAGGTCTCAGGAACCCCAATTCGTTGGAACGTGGGCATCTCTGAGTAAATCTGATAACACTGGAACTGCAATGTGCTCTCATTGTACTCGACACATGCGTAAACGGTTCCACAAAGACCAGTCGAGTAGAATTTTATGTGCATACGCTTGATATGTCCACACGGTTTAGATTATGGGTGAAATATTGTCAGCTCTAGTGAGAGCGAAACTCGAGTCTAGTACTTCTTTTCGAAAGAAGCTGGCTGCAAAGTCTATCTGACTGCAAACGCTGCGATCAAATGTGAGTGACGGTCAACTTGAAAATAAATCAAATCACCAACTACTCATCAGTAACTAGGGTTTGCGTCTGAAATCAGTCCTAAAAATTCGAGTGTTGCCTTCAGGCTGTGTACAGCCAATTTAGATCTCACAGGTCTAGTCCAAGAGACTAATCCCTAAGCGATTTTGTGTCATGGTGAGCTAGATGCAGTTAATATTGGTTGCGCACACACAGAGGGTTTTCACATTTTGGGAAGTCCGTGCATTTTTTGCGCCACACTGTCTTCAGGCGACATCGTTTCGGGAATAATTTCGTCAGCCGTTCCTATCTGGGGTAGTTCTTTAATAACCAGGCCGGCTTTTTGTTGAACACTACACAGTATGGGGTTGATGTGTCGATAACCAATTTTTATTTTAATAAAACCTAATCTTGGAAAATCAGAGCCTTGACTGGATGCGAGCCGGCAACAGAAACTGCATACCCAAGCGCGGCAAACATTCTACCATCTGAGCTACGGCGCGAGGCCGGGAGATCACAAATTTCCAATTTGTACTCAGTTACTTGGACTCTGTTACGTTTTATTACCCGAGAGAAGGGAATCCGTTTCTTCTGTTCATTTGAGGTTCTTTCAATCGATGCCTGTTTTCTGTTTAGTCAGTATTATTGACTTTGGGGGCATATTTGACACTGACGGATGGAGTAGGCCAACATGACTTTTCACCAATGTACAGCATTTAACGACGTGATTTCTAGGTACACCATTTGTTCACACGAGCTGGGTCTGCATGGTGTTCGGATGGCTCTCATGTTGTGGACTACAGAACTTCAGCCTGCCCGATAGAGCTTTCTTTTTTTGGTCTTATTGAGAATACCACTGGAGTATATGTTCACCATGTTGTCCAAATACATTGGGATGTTTGAATCAGGTTTCTTCTTAGAGAGGAACAGTGCGTTGACTCGTATCTATTTTTTAATCACCTGCAGTTATTACAGATACCTAGTTGGTCCCAGTTGGTCAGTAGCTGCCGCCACAAAGGAATCGGCAGAGCTCAAGTCCATAATATCTGCAACTGTACTTTAGCAAGCCTCTTTGGGTTTGCAGAAGTTAACCGTGAGTTGGTTCGTTGCCCGTATTTGCATTTTTGCCCCAGTTACCAGAAACGCATTTTCTCAGGAACATGATATACACGGTACTCCCTGTTTTGGACCAAATATCCCGTTAAGCTTCCTCAAATACTAAATGGTAAGACGTGTCTGCAAAATCTTTAAGCACTGGCTCACATCGACAAACTTGAAGAAGGAGAGTATCAATGTTCAGGATTTCGGGTGCAGCCGCGCTTTGATCAAATGCTTTGGTTAATTTCGTTAGGTAAAACATGTATGATATATATTGGAGACTGGTACCAAGGTAAAGATGCTACGGTCATGTTTGAGATGGTCAGACAGGTGGTGAAAGCTGAACTTGCATGATGCACCTGAATCACATTCGGCATTAAAATGCGTGCCAGTGATGCACCATAAATGAATCGATCAGTAACAAAGGATTATTACGAATCCAAGGCGAACTGATAATCACAATATGATTATAAAATTCGTGCTGATTAAACTCGGTTGAGAGCATGTTTATCAATTAAACACTAACCAGCGTGATGCCATAAAATGAACAGAAGAAAGAGGGGGACTGACAAAAATCACTAGTCCTGTAAACTGCTTCTTCCAGAATGGGTTGAAACAGCACTATGAAGAAGGATCTTGGATCCGGCTTATAAGAGAGATTTTGCTACACTCATCCAGATTAGTGTTTGCAGCTACAGTTGGTGAAATGATTGGTGGTTCTGCTCATGGTTGGCTGCATCCGATTCGGATTAACCTGTCACAGTGACCGAAGCCAAAGGACGCCTGCGCATATATATCACTGCAACTGGCTTGCGCTGCACCAATTGCAGTTCCACCAACACACCACATATCCAGTGTAAACCCGAAGGAATAAGACTGGGAGGTGTGTCAGTGGGGCCTTTGTGTCCAGCCGGCCAATGCTGGTTAGCCATTTGATTGATTAATAAGGAAAGGGAAACCCCTATCTCTCGGAAACTAAACAGAGAGAGGCTGCAATGACGAGATCTAAACTAAGGAGAAAGATTTATGAAGCGTAATACAAGAAGCATTGCAGTATAGGATTGCATGTTAGTGCAACCTAAAGAAGATAGGGCGGAAAAGCAACTTTCTCACTGAACTATGAAAAGCCAGGCAGATCATTCATCATATAATGCACCAACAAAGCCGAAGAAAAGAATGGATAGAAGACCACAGACACTCAAGTTTCTGCTCATGCACCTACATCCACAGACATGATCATGCACAATCAGGTTTGTGAACAGTAATGCACGTAAACCCATGGAATCGTCAGGACAAAATTAGACGCACTATGATGGAAGACCAGTTGGACAATGGGTTGAGACTAGGGAAGAATGCACACCTATTGTATTTTGTTCAGAACTATATCAGGTCCTAATCTGCGCAAATTAATTATTTTACTGATCTCTATGAATAGGTTTATCTTACTCTAACACTAGGAAATGACATAATTACAGCTTTAATCGAACACAGTTTGGATGCAACAACCAGGAACAGATTTATCGTCACTCGAATTTGTGTTGTGGGGCGGTGACTTCTACAGTTTGAAAAACCGATGGCGGGTACTCAAGAACGAAAATCGTAACCGTTTGGGTGACACATCTCTGCACCATCGCTGACTCAGAGAGCGGTGCGCTCAAGTAGGGTTCACCGCGCCAGATACGATACTCGACGTCAACGGTTACTTGTTAATGAATACTGAGGCAAAGTACTCTTAGTTAATTGCAGGGAATGGTGAGATCGAAACTGTAACACCATCAAAACACATGTCCGAAACCGTTAAGATTGTGAATCCTTACAAACGCGATTAAGTGAACGTAGGTAAAAAAGACTGGTATTAACGACAGGGGATAAGAGATCGCTCAGTTTGTGTGAAAGAGTAACGACCCCTAACTTGTGGTTCACCACCATGGAATGAACAGACATTTTTTGATAAAGTGAACTGACGTAATACTGTGCTAGTAAAAAGTTCCGAATGTGAGGTTATGTTTAATTGTGGGCGGTAAAACAACCTGTAAACTGAAATTGATAGAAGAGACAGTGAAGTCTGTTCAAAAAGAATTACCAAACAGTATATCTTCTATCGTAACACTATCTAACTAACGTGTAAACACCGTGAAACGGCCTACCATGCATCCGGTAAGACGGAGTCGCATATATGTCGAATAAACTTTTACATAATAAGACCAACTATCTAGTTCAGTACCGCGTTTCTTTGGCGAAACCAACAATGGGTTATGGTGTTCTTGTATGTGGACGTCGGCTAGCTCTCGACCAACTCTCCCAAGATCAGAAATGAGCGAAGGAGGCTTCAAAACGATCAACACCGGCTCTTAAGCGGTCGCCATTCGTTTATGAATGATAGGAAATAGTCCTCACATTCAGGTAAACCTTTCGGCCAGCCCACCTCGTCAGGAAGCACTAGACACGAGGTTCGCTCTAATTAGAGCTCAGCAGTAGTGTATATCCTTGTCCGAGCCGGAATTTGCATTCCGGCCCTTGTGCTTGTGTGACCGTAGCACCAGTTGGCATTCAGTCTTCTGGCGTATAAACGTCGGTCTGAGGGAACTCCACAATAAGTTGGACCCGAAACTGTTCGTCTACACTGTGCCGTAAAAGGACAGTTCATACCCATAAACGAACAGAAAACCTTTTTAAACGATAACAAAGATAGTCAGCTGTACACAGTATGTACACACAAGTTAGCTCATTCGTCCGATTTCCAAAGATAACCGTCTATGAGAAGTCCGGTTTTGGATTGCGGTAACCGCTAAAAGGGAGACGGCCTCCGCAAGTTTTATGGAACTTGGTCTACGTGTAACCTTAATCCGTATCGGCGAGGTGACACTGGTGTGTCGGTCCAATTGTCACTATGGCACACGGGGCCCAGACTTGTCCACACACTGGAGCATGGGACACCTGAGCGTGCGTGGATAAACTCTGAGTCATTACCACATGAACGACAAACCTCACAATTTGAAAATCGTGTTGCGGCAAAATTCAAACAGACCACAACGATTGACACCTTCACCCCGTTAGATGTCTGTCTGCGCCGCGGCTGAGTTGGTCATGTTTGGACAAATTGAATTAAGCCTTACTGACGCAGATGTACCTAAGCCTCATTTTCCGACAAACGTGTCACGCTCGATTAAATCTGAAGTCTTTTGTTCTTAACTTTAACTGGTAGCTCTCGAGTATTCGAAAATTTCCAAAGTCGAATTAGCGTTGCTTCTGCGGTCATGCAATCGATTTGCACACCGTACAGACGCAAAAGAGTACATGAACTGCGTCCACTTGCGTTGGCCAGAAACTGGGTGGACATGTTGAACCTTCTTCGGATCAATCAGGCCTCACCAACAGGGTGAACCAGCACCTCCATTTCCCCAGAGACCTAGGTGTAAAGTGAATTCTGTTACTTAGTAGGAGGTAGTGAAACCGTTAATTACTGAACTGTGCTACATCATGCATAAAAAATTAGGTTCCTCGGGTGTCGTCAGAGGTGAACTAACCCGTTGTTGGGGCTAACTCAGTTGACTACATGCTATTTGTGGCGATGCAATTCGGGTTGTTTGGCAACCAGATTATAGGTCAGTATCTTACCTGGGATTCTGAGTGACATCGTAAGACAATGCACATCGACTCTGCGCGATTCGTGTAACGGGAAGATTCGAATCTGTGGGGGTAATGTTTTACGGATTGTTTGTGCACTGAAAAAACAGCCTGTTGAATTCTTACTGATGAGTAGTATGCAACTTCTAGATTGCTGGTCATTTTAGCACATTCTATAACGCTGTATGTTACGCTTGCAGTAGCCCACAATACCGGAAACCAGCTATTCAGCTGACCTGTTATCTGCCCTGTCAACGTTCATCTGTAAGATTCCCCTTAGCTATTTGTTGCAAACTAATGCTGTGGTGCATTGCCTAAATAAGTAACATCGGGTTAATTGATTATCGGGTCTGAATGATTACTAGGTCAACTAGACCGGTCGTTTCTGAGCTGCTACGAGGCTTAGACAACATAAATTATCCGACAGCCGGAAGTGTAACATCATCTCTTGCTTACGTGCCAACGTCTTGCAGTTTTTACCCTGATAATCGTCATTCTGGTAACTTATTTTTTTTTCAAACCGAGGAATTTAGGGAAAGATACATTTTGTAAACTTGTGCTCTTTGCAGTGCCGATAGTATTTTATACCTCATACTCATACTCGTAACGCATTATAAGACGACTGCTAAGGGCGTGAGTCACATTACCCCAATATACATCCTCACTTGCCTTAAACACAACTGCGATCCCGTTGATACATAATAACTGCGTGTTTACTTGCACGAAGTAATGCGTCATGTGAAATGTATGGCTTCTTTTGCATTCGATTAACTTACCAGTCGACACAAGACTGTTCTAAACGATGGCGCGTTGCATTCGTGCACATCCAATTTAGCTGAACACAGAAAATAGATCAGATATGTCGGGCAATATTTCGGTTTTTGCAATAAACATACTAACCGGCTTTCTGCAATTACCCTGCTGTGTCATGCCTACGTTCACTTGTACAGGAGTCTTCTGAGTTGGGCAGCTTGGTTTTTTCAAGCAGCATTGTTTTATTTTAATTCGTTTCATCGGAATTCCTTTACACACGGTTGGCGGCATCCGGTTCGAACCAGCCTGTCACAGTGGCCACAGCCAAGGGAGGCCAGCGCTTAACAAACGGGCACAAATGGCTTGCGCTGAACCACATGTAGTTCAACCCACACATCACGTACCCAGTGTAACCCCGAAGGAATAAAACCAAGAAATGTGTAAATGAGGCTTTTGTACCCAGCCGGCCAATGCTGGTTAGCTAATTGATAGGCTAGCTCAAAATTGAAACCCCTATCTCTCGAGAAGTAAACAGACAGAGACTGAGATAGTAAGATCAAAACTGGGAAGAAAAATGTTGAAAATATAAGAAGCAGTTCAGTACCGGAGTACATATCAGTGCACTTTAGAGAGAACCCTATTGGGCAGTGGACACAAAGCTTAGTAACCATCTTTAGATTGTGTTTCTTCCAGACACGTCTATCAAGACGCCCGAAAGTAACACTAGACTTTGTCACGCGAGCTCACAACTCGCGGTCCATGGACAGATTTGCGAACAAATTGCTAGCCAACTAGCAGAAGTCTGCTCAGTTGTCGACAACTCCATTGCTGTGAATTTCCGACGCAGGTGCAGGGACAGCACCTCGGCCCAGAGAAGTTTGAAAAAAAAATGTCTCACCTATATTCGTCACATGCCTTCAAGAATCTTGTACGCGTGTTGTGACGCGGCGTGGCCACAGTAATTTCCTCCCTCTCCGGGAGATCACTTAGGACCCGACTGCAAAGCGTTTTGACACATTGACTGTCCATAGTTCTATAGCACAATACACTGTCTCGCGGACTATAGACAAGATTTTCTGCGCATTTCTCTTATGTAAAGAGATACCAAATCAGTGTTCATGTCCTTAGAAGCATGTTATTTTTGTCTCACTGTAGAAAGCAAATCAGCGTAACAAGTTGAAATGGCCCTGCCTCGTAATGATGCTGATACCTTAATCCTGAGTAGGTTTAGTTGCCTTAAAATGATACGTGGTTCCTATTTTGGACGTGGTGAGTTTCGTTCATTCCACACATATGTCGAGTATCTTCTGAGCGCTGTTATGTCATCAAAAGTGAATAGTTTTGGCTATCAAACGGTTGGTTTGCATCATGACACCTATGTAGAGAATCATGGAGCCCATGTAATAAGGGTATCGCTTAACAATACATTGGAACAGTAGTAGTTTACTTGATGACCAAAAAACAAACGAATGATTCAGCAAGAATGATTCACTGCGACATCCAAAGGAGACGTTTATCATCAGGAGCACATGTAGGATTTTGACAGTAACGAACAGAGATGATCACAGTAAGACACGCGCGTGCACACACAGGCACACGTACATTGACTATACGAAGCCAATTATTCCATCCAACTGATACAGGAACATGCACTGAATGTCAAAAACGCCTAGAGGTGCAGCGACTGAAGGCGAATGGATAACTATGGGGAAATTATTTCGCGCATTCTTTTCAGTTCCCATGGTGACAAGAACTATAGTGTACACTGAGATAAGCTGTCAGCCAATGGGTTCATTGATGTCTTTTCAGTTATGTGTAAAACAATTATCCGCGGGTTTGGATAGCCTTTTGACTGATGGACAAATTATGCGATGTTGCTCAGTAACGGGCTAAGGACCGACGGTAAATACTCGGACTGACGTTTCCTATCGCTGATATTTGTCGGTCTAAGTTATCCAGACTTACTCTCCTTAGAAGTAAATGCATCCGTTTACAGACCTGGTTAACTTAGCTATCGAGGGAGTCCACTTTGCTTCATATAAGGCGGTTGTTTCGTTTGCAACAAACAAATGTATCCATCCACGAGTAACAATAATCCTTTGATCCGTTTCGTTTGCTAATCAGTTTCAAACTGCTCAAACTCGTCACCTGGAAGAACCGTATTGACAATAGTTAACGGGACTTATAGCTTCCGATGAATCAGCCATTCACACGAAACTATCTTTAGCAATGTAAAAAACACTGTGCAAAATGGCCGGAAAATGCATACCCCTGGAAAAACCAAGCCAATCTTTTGGTTACCTCGCCAGCGGCTCCCATATTTCGGTAACTACACAAAAACGTTCATCATTTGTTCCTTTAGCGTCAGAAAATATGAAAGTATATCTCACCATCCATACAATATGGCACATACGCAGGACGGTAGTACTTTGCCTTCAGTTCAAAATTCATTGAACGGACTGTTTGGGTTAACTGAAGGACTGTTGTTGAAGGTATTGGTAAATTTTCGACTGTTGCATACTGGCGTTTATGGGTAGTATGTTGAAATTCCTCCAGTTTGTGTCAGAGGGGTGGGTAGCATACGTTGTTTTTCTGTCAAGTGGGCTTCAGACCAGCACAGTAGTATTGTTTAAGTTGCAACTCTTAAGTGCTTTTTTCATCTTGGAGACCCGGTTTATCGGTACGAAACAGTTGTCACGAGGCCTGTTCACTTAGCAAACACAAGTCTAACTGATGAATAGAACATCTTAAATTGCAACGTAATTTCATAGATTCAGCAAACAGAAATCAGTGGTGTCGGTGAAATTGGTAGACATCGGACACCACAAATGTCGTTTTTTTTAAACGTGTCATAAAACTACTCACGTCACGATGTGTTCCGTTCATATTGAGTCTTTTGTAATGATAAGTGAAGCAACTTAAAACTCTACTTGTACTGCACGTTTTACTGCGTGCCTTTGTCTGTTAACTCTTCTTCGTTATTTAGTAGCCCTGCCGCTTCTCTGTGGCCGATCCAATAGTTGCTTGCTAGTTCACCAATGGCTGGCTGTCAACCTATTCCCAAAAATCTGAGTTACGGACAACGCCGGTAAAGTGTGGATGAAAAAGAATTTTGTAATAATCTTACTTTTATCGAAATGTACACGGTATGTCATCGGGTAAGGGTTGTCTTGGTCGAGAATCTGGTTTGAGTGAACTAAGATATGATAGCACGCAATACACATTTATTTGGCTCATCAAGTTGCAATCAAAACACAATGAAGTGTTAATCCGAACGGTAGAGTGTGCATATAATCAACTGGCTTGTTCATGAATTGTTGCATCCCTTATCCAACAAAATCGAGAAATGCGTGTATTCTGGTGGTTTGCTGTGAACGACGATATGAATGAAACAGCCTACACTCAGACGTTTGACCATGTGATGCCATCCGAGTGCTCACCAGTGAATGTCTCATCACACCCTGTTTGCAGTAGAGCGGAGGAAACGAACGATAACCAAACCGGGGCGCTCGATGATCCAAGCAGATTGTACTGTGTGAGCTGAAATTGTATAGACGCCATCCATTCGACTTGGACCATATTCGAGAATAGTATAATAGCATAATTCGACAGGTTCACTAGTTTTCTTGAGTTACACTTTATGAAAAGTCCCGATCGCAGTGTTGTTGACCGGAGTAGACCGACCGTAACTGTGCTTCTGATCAACAGGGTTGAACAAACTGGTCATTAATCACAAGCGAGAATGAGTGGACATTCACAGGTGAGAAGTCGGTCGTGTCAACCTTGAGGTCGATCACGTAGTGGTCAACAGGATTGACAGACGATATTACGGCCGGAGTTTTAATCCAGACCGTAACAAGGATGGATATGCAATAGTGATAAACTTTGTCCAGAGCGAAACTCAAATCTAGTGCCTCATTTCTAAAGAAACCAACTGATAAATCTGTTGGGATGTGACAGCTGCGGGCAATCATAAATAGCCTTCCATTATAAAGTAGGTCGACAAAAACTGTAATATTAGGACAATCCTTAGTTAGTTAAAGCTAATTTAGTCCTCTTAAATCGGGTATCACGCTACAATGAATTATGTCTCAAATGTGTATCCAATGTGGGCTCAAAAGCATCGCATGAAACTGCCAAAGAGGGATTCATATTCTAATCTTTGTTTCTGGTCATCAACTTAGTTGAATGTGGAGGAGCGTTTCATCTTTTAGTAAGGAATTTCTGTCGCTTGTGTTCGAACGTCGATTATATTTTACGCTGTGAACGTTGAGGTCTCAGGATCACGCGTTGCTTTTTCGTCTATTTGTGAACACTGCTTCTTAAAGGTGTGGTGGTCCCTCGCCATTTTGAGCAAGAGAATGGGTAAAGCTGATGACGTTTTTCTCGATGACTCAAAAGGAACTATGATTCGTCATACAAAACGTTCGGTCCAATGATACGTTTGGGTTGCTCGTACAAACCTAGGTTAACTAAGTCACTAACCCAGGGTGCCAGCTTAATGGCTGCCGATACGTTCTTACAGAGGCCAATATCTCGCACAGTTTGGACAGCGTAGGCCGACAGGCAAAAGAATTGTTTGCTGTCTTACTCAGCATCCGTATGACTTTTTGTCGTCCGTCATTATGGGGAGGTTAACTTCAGGAGAATCGTCACAATGACGAAATCTCTGGCGACGTTCAACCTGTCTCCTCAGGGTTCTTCTTCTCATATTTGGCTCTAATTACTTCCTGTCCACCTCAAACCATTTCATGCTAGGATAACAAAATGTCAGGACTTGATAACCTAATGCAAAATTGGTTACGGGTGTTGCCTGCTTCACAGGTCAATGAACGCTATAGGTCGTGGATACCATTTTAAACTGGACCGAGTAGTGAGACCCAAATGGTCATCTACGTTCGTATACGCCAATCTGAAAGACACAAATATAACCACATTGTGTGGAAGCTGGACAACTCAAATTAGAGTGAATCGAGCAACAGTTGAAAAAGATAGGAATTCTCACAGCACTATGACGGGTATCACATGGAAACCGAATAACACATTTAACGATTGTCAACCTAATCAGATTTTCAACAATCCAATGTCTAGTTTATTTATCAATCTACCCTCTGACAGTCAACTCTTCTAGTTCACTAGAGTGGTCGACTACTGGTGTAAGTCACCTGCAAGTAAGGAACTTATTGTCAAATCGGGAACCCCTTCAAACCCTCACCGATATGCATTATCCTTCGTCACGGGGGTCGTCAGATCGGACTTCTTAATATTGTTTTATTAAGTCCTCAATGGTCGTTATCCGTCTCATTCATATTTCATCTAACGATGTCTCATATGTAGCTCATTAGCAACTGAGTAGCAGATTGCCCTGAACCGGACATAAGTATCTGAAAGAAACAGGACACTCGGATGCACATAAACACATTCAGGAGATTCCTTTTGTTAGTATACGTTACAGACGTTCGAGGTTTGTGATCCTCCGGTAAGCTTACGCTCCCGGTATCTTTGACTTGATATCAGTTTGAAATTAATCAAGAGGACCCTGTCTTTCTTCGATGTCATCATTGCTGTCCATCCCAAGTGAACTGCATTGGTACAGCGGGGGCAGAGGGTGCAAACAGACTGGTCAGATTTGTATCACAACACTAATCGAGTGCTTTTACAAGCCAGATCTTCAACCGACATGCCTCAGTGAGAGCAAGGGTAACCAAAGCATATTGACAGAAATCTGAACATTCGCTCACCTGACTTGATTAGAATACCTGCCTGTGAATAACGTACGGCACGTGTATTTCTTCCATTCTCTTCTCATTAGTTAATCCGCCTAAGTTGGATCTCACTACAGGTATGGGACAGAACTGAAGTAAACCTTCAAATCAACGTAAACTGACGATGGCCAACGATAAAATGATACCGAGATATCTTAAAATATAGAGTGTATGGTCTCTGCGAAAGAGCAAGAATTTGGCGCGTAACGACAGTTTGCTCTTCTGTTACCATGACGAGAGTGTTACCCTGAGTTGAATCCATTCAAGGACGGGAGGCGTGTCAAAGCACAAGATTTACCCTCCATGATAAGCTGAAACGCCTGAGGAACGAATGAGTAAGGAATGACTAAAACTCAACAAAGGTCATTCAATGAAGTCTATTGGTGCAAAACATCACCGCTGTAATGATGCAGCCTTCTAATGTGGCTCACCACTAATAGTTTATAGACGGAATTGATTATTCAGACCGATTAAATTGTTTAGATATAGCTGTTGTTTTCGGAAGTTCATCGCTCTTATCGTGCAAAAATTTTGTCATTCTACGACAGGATTTCCTCACTACTTACCGTACGGACGAGTATTTACCAACAGGTTTGTGTTCCTGAGATGTAGTTACTATTTGTATGGACAGATGACTCCGGGTTTTTTTAAATAGCAACCAAATCATGAACTTTGACTACTAAATGCCTATCAGCGGGCTGTGTAGTGTAAGCAAGAATGACGTAGTGGCTATTGCTTACGTACACATTCAGCGCCTTTAATGCGTTCTATATTTAGCCGTTTTACTGATTCTGTCAGTCACAATTTGTTAGATCAACTTACATTCGACAGTTAACGTTACCACACATCCCAGTAATCCATGTTTACTAAGTTTTTTGCTAAGGCGACTTTGATTCACATTCTTGAGTCAACGTCCTGCGTGCATAAAAATTACACTGTAGACCCTTACAGGCACAGCAGCTCAGCACGTCCTCCGTCACGTTCGATTTTGTGGTTCAATTTCTTCGTCCAACTCGTACTGTTCGGTACACACTCCCAGTTATTAGTGGCTGGTATAACAGAAACCCTATTTACAAGTTTCCATCGTCTCAGTGCCGCCTCCTAATTAATAAAACATCAGATGGCCGGATTAATGGTCATGTGGGAAATGACGAAAGTATTTTCATTTCCAGTGTGATGACATTCACTATGCAATAGGCTTGTTGTCAAACAACAATCGACTTTTTAATGTCCACATCGCCAAACTTTATTCCGTGTGAAGAGGTGTTTCCGCATGGCAAGACACAACTCGGTAGATAAAAACCTCACCAATGACAAATTATTGATAATCTTAGACTAATGGGTAATAAAGAACACGCTGGTGGTGTTTAAATGGGTTTTCTAAATTCTCGTAAAAACAAATGTACCATTTATCGTCTGTCAAAACGAATGCGACCATAGACGCTGCCTGGAATCATCGTACAGTGAGCACTCAATCGAAAGCGTGCCAAACACAGACGTGGGCGTGGCAGATTTGATGGTGAAAACAGACCAATGGTAGTTGAATTCGTTGACTGACTTTTGACCAGCCAAAATTAACTGACAGGACTTGGTTAGATGAGGGGCATGACCCGGCCCAATCTCGTCTGGTTTCGATTGCCAGAAGTTTCATTAGGAACCTAAGCAAAGAAGACAAAGTTGGTAGTCGGACATCGCCACGTTCAGAGTAGACATCTAATTCCCTGGACTCCTTATCTTTGGGATAAACTGTTCGATCAACGGATAATGTTCAGAGATTCAACGAAATAATGACATGAGCAGGATCCGCAGCATTGCGGAAGATCGACGATGCCACTGAAACTGTGCGAGGCAGTATAAACTAACGGAATGCATTGCCATGGTTAACTAGACATTTGAGAGAGTTCAGAAGCGTTTGGTAGATGAACACAACCCACAGTTGTATAAGTAGTGTATGCCCAAGCCGTGCCAAATCTTGTGTTAGGCAGTTAACTACGAAGGCCACACTTCACACGACTGCCTGTGCACTCAATCTACATATGGTCGCCTTTAATCGCTGGTGAGTAGTAGTCACTCTAAGTGATTGTCTTGAAAGAAGACAGTAACTGGCCTGTTGAAGATGGTTAACAGGCCTACAACGGTGGTCTTCCATTCAAGTTAAACTGATCGACCACGCCAAACTTGTTTGCGAATAATAACAGGCAGCTGGTGAGTTGAATTATCACGAACTGAATTGTACTCACAGCCGTTCGTGGCTCCCATGCATTGAAAAGGGTGATGCATGTGGTGTCAAGTTCGCCTAAGTTACGTTTCAGCCAGGACAACAAGAAATAAGATCTGTGAACGAACCCATTCAGTGAAAAGTCGGGTACAAATACCGTTTTTCATGCAGGTTATTGATTATAAACACAGAACAACTTAGGCAATTCCGTGGCATGGGAACCCAACGTTTTGCTAAATTTGCGGGCGGTTTGTGGGAAGGCACTGATACAGTAACGTGCCATGGGAACAGCCCATTCAAAAGGCTGGGAAATGGAGTTGTCGTGTACTCTAACCGCGGAAGGTGCATGAGTTACACCATGTGGAAAGGGACATGTGAGAACGTGAGTGCCTTCAAAATGGTTGGTGGTAGTAGCTGTAATTTTAGCGACGAGACAGTCGGTGAAGGCAAGGCATTTTGATAGTCGTCAGCATCTTCGGAAAAACAAATAGATAACCTGGACTCAGCACACAGAATGAATGCCGCAAATGTCTGCGATCATCACACCGTTTCGAGCAGGTTAGGCTGATGACCTTCTCGTGCAAATGCTGGTCAACCAATCCGCCAACTCGCATGCTCGGAACGCATATTCACGCCGTCTCCAGTCTAGATGTTTACAAAAATGCAAATGACTATCGAAACGTACACTTTAAATGGTTCGTTATTGTAGCTGATAGGTTTCATTAAGTCCGTTCTGTTTCTTCTGAAACGCAGCCGCACTTTAATTTACTCTGCGTCCAATATTTTCGGGCGAGGTTCTTCAGTCGACTTTCCAGCTGATGATAACCATAGTTCGTGTTAAACACGTAATCATTCGGAAGTCACTCAGGAGTATTTGAATGATTACTGAACGCACAGGACAAAACATCCTCTCCAATCAAATGCATGAATGACATGGTTGCCGGTGGAACGCTGAAACGTCTACTTAGGGTGCGCTTCTAGAGCACTCCAATGGCCGATGTAACTGAAGACCGCGTGACTTAGTGTCCGCGTATCTAAATTTAAGTCGAGTCGTGTAAGCACCGGTTAGTGACTACAGCCTACATCACTGGTGTTCAGTGTGTATTCATGAAAACAGGTAACTCTACGCTTTGACAACTGACTATCGGCCATGACTAGGTTGAATCAGATTTGGATAGCAATTGGGATGTGGGGATCGCGCCGGTTTAAACAGTGAACCTCAGATATCGAACGATCCTGCCCAAATATTGTTGCAACGGGCGGAGGCTGAAAAATGCTCGTGTTGAATCCAGCCGGGTGCAACTGGATTCGCATACTCACTTACGAATCCGCATATAAACCCCACGCTTTTCAAATCATTTGTCCAATTTCAATACCATTCAGATACATTGTCTAGATTGTCTTAATCTCCACATGCCAATGGCCAGCTTGAACTTATCTAGCCTCATAATAATTAATAATCAAGTATAGAACTGCTGATAAAATTCCTACCACTTGACTAGTACAGAACGTGGTTACGCGAGGTGGGTTCAAGAACTATTTTACTAAGTCGCCAGATCGGTACAAGTATCACAACAGTGGAACTGCGCGGTGTGTGTGTCCTGACGCAACGTTCCATCATCCATCGTGACAGCCAGTCATTTCAAGGCCGTCTGTCTGTTTTCGAGCCCTAGACCAACCTATCAAATCCAAATACCACTTTCGGCAAGAAATTCCCAAGAAAATGTTCGCACAACATGACAGACCAGTTGAACTTCACTATGCAGCAGACACAAATGGGCGTCAGATCATACATGAGATTCAGTCAGCTCAAAATTCATTTGCATGTAACTGTATGTTTAACTAACGCAGTAATCGCTAAAGGCGCTGTTAGGTGCACTGAATGCTAATAAACAGAGAGGATGACACGCCCTTTACAGGATTACCGTAGCTAGAAAATATCTCCAAATTTCCACCAGAAACCTAACCCTAAGGAGCGGAAACGACTGTCACCAGCATGAGTTTATGTATTTCAGCGGATGGGACAATTTGCATCATTAGAGATTGTCATTCTGTTTATCAACATTTATTGCAGGAATAAACATGGTTCATCCACATTAGCTACTAAGATTGAGTGTTCAGCACAGCATATCGTGAGACAAACCATCAAGGTTACACAATGGTAAGAACCGTATCAAAGCCGGATTCGTAATCTCAGGGATCTGCGTGAATATTTGTGGTGGTCGGCGGTAAATGCGGTTAACCGGTGTCTAACCTTCCGCGGGCTGCACTCGACAAGGCCTGCGCAAGTCCATCAGCATCGAAATGGCCCTGCGTGCGTGCGTGCGTGGCGTCACATGACTCGGTTATGTGACCTTGACGGCCAGGCAGGGCGTGTGAATGTGCAAATCTCTCGGGCTTATGACCCGATTTTGATCGCGGCTCTTGTCAACTGCATTAAATTCGCTCCAGTAAAATGAATGATCTTTCTAGGGCTTTTCCCGAGACAACTGTTCATTTGTCATACATTCTTGCGTAAGGACGTATGGTGTACTACACGCGTTACACAATCCAACTGAAAATGTCAAGCTCAGTCTAATCATAAGTGATTCAATTTATGGGTCTGGAGATGGAGATGACAAGGTCTGACTACGCCAATTCCCTAAGGGGTATAGATCTGCAACGCTGAAATGGCTCGATCGACTTTCACCAAATTTGGATAGCATCTTGTGATCATCACTGCGGGAAAATTTAAGAAAACCTGAGGCCAAAACGAACAAAGCAAACTGTTCCACTATAGTTGAAAACCAAAGGCAGTCCAAACCAATACTCAGCCCCGTTAACGTTAATACTTATTGTACGTCAGCTGAAACGTCAGTGACAAGGATGTGAAGCGAACCGGATGGAGGGTGTACGATGATCCATCCACAGTTTTTCGTCACTTAGCCTATTGTTGAGGCCAACGGAACTTGGTTATTCAGATTTGCTGTATAGCAGTAACTGGGTTCTCCCAAACTGGTTCCGGGGGATTTACATTACAGACGTGCTCATCATAAACACAGTTGCAAGTCCGGTTGGATAGAATAAGACGGTCTTCTTGTATTGTGCCTAACAGATCACCGACAAACAACATTGTGGAAAAATTATCGTACTAACAAGGGTTGAATGAGTAGAGTAGACTGCCTGTTGAGAAACACAACGGCACTCGTGGCGAAGAAAGATGACTGATCAAAATGAGTCTCTGATAGCGGGATTTAGGAGCGAAAGATCAATGCAGTCATCTGAGAGTGACATAGTTATTGGATTGCAGTTGGTTATCAGCTTCACCAAAACTGAACAAAAGAAGCCGCACAGATGAGGGAAGCCGGTTGAAAATATACAAACACGTAGGCAAAAACAAGCAAACAAGTAAACAACGAAGTTAAATGAAAGCGGCTATGTTTGATTCAAGCACCGACTAAGGCCGGTCGGATTGATGCACGTAAGTGAAAAGCGTTCTGGCAACCTCAGTCTCGGAAATCCATACACACGAAAAGTGATGGGAACGTTGGTCTCAAAATTGTCTGTACTCACAACTCATCAAATCAAGTGCCTACGCGAATATGTACATAGGTGTGACGTACGCAAAATCCCAGTAGTTCGTTTGAGGATTCAGCTGATAAGATCTAGAGCCACATGCTTATTTCAAACTGGTTTATACAGTCCGAAGAGAGGACGACAGTTGAACCCATTGGTTACGTCTATTGGCAGTACCAACTTCGTCTAATCTTGAGAGGTTCCATCAGTTTTCTAACTAAAGCATTCGTTCAGAAGCCGCGTAGATTCTAGAAGAGACCGTTTGTTTTGGTGATGCATATCCTCGAGCGATATCACATGGCCTAAACATGGCCGATTCCGACATGTTCACGGGAACCCGCGAAATCCCTTCCATATCCACGACGCCAACCATTTCCGCGTTTGAAGCCATTGGTGGGACATTAGACCACTCACTGTGACTGGCCGGACTTCCGAGAATAGGATAGAGAGGTGACGTGAACGAGGGGCGTGTACCAAAACTGTTCGGTCCCCCAGAGGTAATTTGATGGTTGGTGGACCGCGCACCAGACGAAGCTAGACTGCCGGTGACCAGTCCAGAATCCACTGCACTTCCGTTCGGGTCGTAGAACCCAGAGGGTGGGGTAATATTGACCAAATCTCCTTCGGATCCACGCATAGGGTAGGGACTAGTTTGATGCATAGAATCTGGACGGAAACAAAACAGACAATGTAAACGTAGTTTGCGGTATGGTGCTTCAAGCCAACGGCTTATGAAACAAATGCCGTAGACCATTCTAGACTCACCAAAAACTTAGCATTCATTTATTCAATTATCCTACAATGATTGATACTAAATCACAATCGGACAAAAGACAGGTAAACAGTAATTTAACCGTTTAGATCTGTAGATTGGGAGCTCATCATCCATTGTGCTGTTTTACAGCTAGCGTCACTGGACAACCATTTGTCTACGTTTGATCGCTCGAACGGCAAAGTCAACCCCAATTAACAGACCGCTACACATATTTTAATAACCAATTTCCAGATCTTATAAACAAAACAGAGAGGGGATTGAAATTGGCAAATCAATCAGTGAGAGAAGGATTTTGACAGGTTGTAAAGAGCGACAAAAGAATTTTGTCTTACACTGCACAATCAATATCTGGGTAATGAAAAGTCGTATTGATGGTAAGCAACGCAAATCCCCGAGCTCCCGACGTAGCTTCCGAGGTCAGTTGGTACAGCATTTGTCGCGTTTGCGTATTCTGCTACTGTTGCCGGCTCGAAGCCAGCCGTAGTCCGGACTTTTCGCAATCAGGTCTGTTCTAATGCGGCCTCATGACGAGTTAAGTGGGAAGAAAGGATGATTTATAGGTCCAGTGAAACGCAAAACAATTGGCTCGCAGATTAGTACGATTCCGTACGCTACAACGGAGCAGCAGCACACGTGTAACATGCTTATTAGTATGGTATGAAGCCAAGAGGAAGAAACACGCACTGCAACTGGTGATGATCTTCGACGTTCCGAAAGCTGGAAACTGGGGCGAGCGTGAGAAGCATGTGCATAGGCGTGGAACACTTTGCAAAGCACGTTAGTTTCATTCGACTGGCGAGGAATGCGGATATATGTAATCCGTGCGAAACGGTTTTGTAGAGTGTTTTCACATATTTCCAACTGACATCTAACAACAACCAAGTTCCCAGATCAAGCGCTTTTTTGAACTCAACACAATTTACGGAACACAGTCTCGTTTGCTGGCATTGTCAATCGCGAGTGTTTATTTTAATCCTTTGGAATGCAGTAAAAAAAAGATTGGAAGGCCTCACAAACAAAGTCCTAAGTCAACCTTTGCTCAACAATCTCATGCATTCAACCTAACTCTGTACGCAAAACGTGTGATATAGCAAGAGGTGGGTAGGCATACGCAAGACGAAACAAAGCGAACAAGACGTTTGGGAAAAGGCAATTAGGTATGGTGTGTGTGTGTGTGTGTTCCGAAGATACACTACAGATCTTAGGTTTAGTCCAAATGGTGTTCCGCTGTCGTCTTGTACTGTGCGGTGGGCCAAAACATACATTCCTCTAAACATCACCTGGGTACATTGGCCGGGCTTTCGCAGGCGTGTAGGAGGAATGTTTGCCTATTCACAAAAAGATCGACAAGATAGCGACTGCATAGGTAGTATACGTTACGCATACCGGCCATGTCTCAGCTGTGAAATTCTGAGGGTCATAAGACGTCCTGCTACTGTTGTTAAAACTTTTGGATTAAGATCAACACAACTTTCTTGAGCAGCTCACTAACACGCGTGAGTAGAAGCAGTAACTTGTCAAACTCGCAGCAGTGCCTTACACCTTACAGGTGTACAGAGTCTGTCAGCTTGACTAACTAGAAGCGCCCTCAACCGGTCGAGGTTGCCCGAAGTTGTCTGTACACAAAACAAAATGGGGTATATAACATCTCCCTCTGTAAACTTCAAAAACACGAATCGAAACACTATTTAGTGAGTAAGTGGGTGCACGAGAAAGGTTGACTTGGGTTTCTGAACCAAAATCAGACCTCATATGACAGGTGTAAATATCGGCTATGAGGGTTGATCAAAAATGGAACAACTGTAAATTGTTTGTAAACATGAAATTAGGTTGCGGTAATCAGTAGATCTACGCAAATCAACGATAGTGCTAGACGATCAAAGTGATGAATGGCAACTCTTAAACGGGCTACCAGGCAAGGCGGTTAACAGTTTTTTGACACCATAGCGACAGCTTAAACGTGACTGAGCAGTGGAAGTGAGACGGAAGTCAACAAAGTCGATCGCACAGTTGGCTTTTTTTTTAGACAATTAGTTCTGGAGTGCACAGCCTGTACGATCTTCAACAAAGACAATGAGCAACGCATAGTGATAAACCAACGATTTTAACAAATCAAAACGAGATTGGATCATAATGCCACGGTACTACTGAACAACGTATCACAGTGAATAAGTAGACATCCTCAACAGTTTCGGTCGACAGATCGTTTCCTAGAAATGAATTACAGTTTGGTGTCGGATAGGCTAAAGATGAGTTGTAATAACATAATATGACATTCATACCCAACAGAGTTCTTCTGAGAAGTCAAGAGGTTCAAGAACGAATTGAGCTCCAAAGGGTGATGCACACACCACACAAGCTAATTGCAATCGGCAACTAGCTATTCGCACAACTATCAAATAGACGCGATAAACCAAAACATCTGGGTCAAGGTCCAAATAATGGTTAGAAAGAGGAGAGGTAGAATTCACAAGAGTAAACACCTGGGAGGAATAGCGTTGGGTCGGATTTCCACATGGCTGAAATTGCAAGGTCGATACACAGTCCATCTAAGGTTAGCAGGTTAGAGAGGATGCACTCTCGTATCAAAACTGCGCGGTCTACGGAAGGTGTCCATACACATAAGCGGAAAGAATCAACTAGCAGAAGCTTCAATGTATCACGTTGTTGAATGTCTCGCTATAACTGTGAGTCCAGTTAACCAAAAGCATACTAGGATACACTAAGGGTCAAACAAATTCTCGTCCCAAAATTGTCAGTTCAAAGGCAAAATAGGGGTTACGAACATCAGTGAGATTGGTCATAACGACCACTCAGTCTGGCTGACATAAACAAAAACCCATGACGTGAGTAAAGATAATCTGCGACTCTTACGCAATTCATGTTCGGCGAGATCATATGGTGCTTTTAACCTTGTTCAATAGTGAGGATGATAAGCGCAATCAATTTTGGCAAGTCGATCTTGAGCAGCACTTTCGGAGATGCGTGATATTTTGGAAAGTCCACATTACGATAACGTTTAAACAGCACATGAAGTAGATCCATGAATAGCATACACACGATCCTCCCGATATTAGAAATAGTCTTGCACCGCGAAACGTGTTATCCACGGGCGTACATCGCATTTGTTTGTCAAAATAATACATAATTCATCCTACTTTCACTTTTCAATGTGAGAAGTTTGCCAAAAGCTCACCAAGACTAACGGCGACTGATCATCATAACCACTGTATAAAGTTAGAAATGTGCCAGAAAGCAGGGATGTGCTGATCACTGAACAAAGAATCCGTGGGAGGCACAAACTGGACTGCGTGTGGGGTGCGTACGTACCAATCAGGTTGAATGTTGAGAGCAATCTGTACGGCTGACAACTTACACTCCTTAGTCGTGCTTCGTGTTTAGTTTGTAATTTTTAATCTTATATCCATGGCCGAAAAAATATGGTGACAAACCGAAGTAGTTTTTATAAGATTCCAGAATATGGCGGACAGTTACATAGGACGTTTTTAATTAGTTACCAGCCTAATTTGTAATTCACCGATTTGTGATGTACCGATAGTTAGTATATTATGTGGAATATACCGGATGAATCGCCGTTCGACCGGATCACCTATCTGTTCAGGACGGTAAATATTGTTCAGTCAACGGAGCTGACCTACATATACGTATGTTGTATACGTGCATGACACGTGGTGCGACTGTTAGCTCAAGCAAGTACATTTCACGGTGGTGTTCGGCCAAAAAGTGTTCCAAATTGTTTGTAGTCATAATAACTACCTATCATCCTAAGTGTTTCTTAAGACGCAAGGAAACAAATAGGTGACCCATTTAAACCTGTGCTAAAACTGGCTGACATCTCTGACTCTATGTCTACTCGTGAGCACATTGCCGGCGATGATAAAACACAAACCTCAGGAGTTATTCGAGGTGAGATATAGCAACAGCACCTTAAATTATGAAGTGCTCCATCAAAAAGTGGACACTATGCACCTTAGGGATGATGGCTTGCAAATAGGAGTAAAGTGTTCGTAAACGTATTGACTAAATTACATAGTGCACCACTGCTCCATTTCTAATCACACTGTACCATGGCTGCCACTGTTTCATGGCGTAATGTTGATTAATGTGCTGTTAGTTTTCCATCGGTTTTTTTTAACCCAAACTGGTTGTACATGTTGGTATTGCCTGTAGCATCGATGTGTGACCTAATAGTCCAATATCGTACAGAATACGTTAGGATACTAAAACCAGTTTTGGTGACACCTAAGCAGTGCTAATGAACGTACGCTTAGTTGGGTAATGTTCATGTGGTGAACTTGTCTTACTCATGGTATCGTGATTACATCCATTTGATTTCGCAAGAGCAGAATACTCTCTCAGAAAGAAACGACCTTGTTAAGTGGGCATTTGTACACTCTGTGAAAGATATTTTTGCTGCTAGGTGATTTTGAATTGCTTGTTCCGCTACTTGGATTCGCACAGCCTGAAACAACGTTGTCAGAATACTTGAACGAAAAAGACTACGGATACAGAATATTCGTGAGGATACAACATAAACCGATATGTATGCAGTTTGACACTTTTAAAGATTCTATGGCTGTTAGGCCACAACGGCGAAATGTAACCAAGAATGGTTGTAAAGTACACTCGATGATTGAACTAGTCACTGACAAGTCTCAATTAGGCAGAACTGACCTCGTCACAATGAAGATTAGAAAGGGCATTACAGTTAGGTGTACAAAATACAGTACTGTAAAGAAATCAGTACCAGACAACTTCCAATCGCTTGTTAAGCGAGGAGAAGATTAAAGTGAGCCGGAGTAACCAAAAAAGTTATGACATATCGGTTTGTTGTATAAGCCAAAAATGCGTCTGAATGCCGACTGGAATATGTGAATCCGTCTTAGAAAAACTATAAGATAGGTCAAAAATCGAGTGATCTAATCACCTTGTCTCCAGCAATTCATATAGGACCGATAATTACTCACCGTTTTCATTATCCTAATAATCATCATAGACAGTAATACATCAGCGGTTCCCGCTGATACTTAAATGTCAAACAACCATGAGGGGGAACAACAAACCCTATACAAGAAGAGAGAAGGAGGGGTGCGGAATAGCCCCTAACATTGTCTGTACTGCTTGTAAGTCGTCGAACAGGAACACCTTGCCGTCATCATAATCAAGGTCAGTAGACAGGTCGACGCCGGCATCCTGTGAGTGTCACAGACAGCTCTCCATTACTCACATTTGATCGCAGCGTTCGCATTCAGATAGACTTTCCAGTCAGCCTCTTTTGCGGGGTTATCGGTTGGAGTTAACAGGATAGTTAGTGTATCTCCTCTCGAGACGATCGGGCAACCTGATCATTGCTCACAAGCGAGAGTGGTTGAGCGTTCAGATTTGATAATTCGGTCGTGCCTAATGTGAGGTGAATGGCGCAGTGGTTAACACGGTTGCCTCATGATTGGAATGGCCGGAGTTCAAATCGCGGCCGTGGCAAGGATATGCACTGCTGATGAGCTCTAACGAGAGCGAAACTCGAGTCTAGTGCTTCTTTTCGAAAGAGGCTGGCTGGAAAGTCTATCTGAATGCGAACGCTGCGATCAAATGTGAGTGATGGTTAACTTGAAAATAAACCAAATCCCCGACTACTCATCAGTTCTCCATTATTTCATCCATGACAAAACTAAACAAAAGTGGTGAAAGTAGGTAGCTTTGAGGTACGCCGTTTCTGGTGTTGAAACTGTCAGTTCACGATACACTCTAACAAGAGCTGAAGTATGAGAATAGAGTGCCGACAGCATGTTTACATACTTGGTTGGTATAGTCCTGCGTTTAGGTGACTTTAAGGGCGCAGATAGATCCACCAAATCAGTCGAGAAACACGACAATCGATGACCGGCGATACATATGACGCTGATTCGAAATTTGACGAACAGTAAAAATGTGACCTATACATTCTCGTCCAGTGAGAAACCGTTTGTTCTTCCCTAATGTTTACCCCCCCCCCCAATTGCAGTGAGTTGACAAAACAGTGGATACCAGAACCCTAGCAATGACGGGGGTCAAGCTCATTCCCCTATGGTTTTGACAAGAGCCCCGGACTCTGTTCTTAAATATTAAAACTATCATCAAGTGATTTCAGCATGGGGCAATGGTCTCCGTCAACCACAAAACTGGAAGCAATTGCGTCAGGTCTCTACTAAAGCTTCCAAATTTTTTGGAAAAGTACCGGCATGAGATGATCTGGCGCAGCAGCCCTATCGTATTTAAGAGCCGAAATGCATATAGGGACCTCAGTCTTAGTGGACGGTTATGAATCTACCGACTAGGGTGTCACATTACAAGTGTGTAGTGGAAACACAACAGAAAAAAGAGACCAGCCAAACTGAACCTAAAAGTATTCTGTCCAGCGTACTAACCTTCTGGAATTATTATAGATAAGTGTGCCATCTGCCCCATTGGTGGCTTCACTAACAAACGGTCGCCTAGAACCAGTACCACAGATAAGTTTGAAGAATCTGCCAGTGTTCCCTGAATCAAAACCGATTTCCACTTCCCAACTTTCTCCGTTAACCAATCCTCACGATCAGCGATTACGCTACGTTTCAGTTTCCTACGGATATCTCTCTTAAACTTGTTACATGAAGTGCCAGGAGGACTGTTCCGTCTGGCATCTAACAACTTTAAGAATTTCTCCAAAATTCAGTGTTTGTTTGGTCCACAAATCTCCGTGCCACACGATACAGTACCTGTTTCATATTTCGGTTTAACAGCCGTGAGGATATTCGGAATGAGAAGTGGTAAGCCTGCTTTCTAAGCTGCTTTGCTACTTATGTTTTACTGACGGCATAACCAGGTTCTTAACAGCCAGCCGTTGTTATCGGTGGGGTCCGTACCCAGCAAAAGTAAAAAACGAAATGAAAACGTACTAACGCATGGTCTGAATCCAAATATGCGTTCCAATGAGCATGATACTCTTGAAATAACAACAGCTAGGTGGGCTATCTGAGACCAGGCCTGATTCGGAGAGGAGGGTGCCAAGTATAGCAATGACGCGTACGATGCCTAAAACTAGTGCTGACCAAGAATAGCTCATGCTCAGCACAGTTGTGACAGTCATCCGCCATTATCCGAGCAATGTGATGCTATCCAAAACTTGCCAACTAAATGAGATACGCCTACAACAAGACCGCCTACCTGGGCGGTCATACTGCCGACCAGAATGACTATGTCGTAACCACGTGTCAACCGAAGGAGAGCGACCATATTCGAGTAAATGCATCGTTCCATACGTTGACTACCGTTCCAGATTTTTATCTCCGAAATGCAACAGACGTCCGCATTTAACGAGTCTAATGTTCCTGCGAGAGTGGCCTGTTGATCTATCTGTTTTACAGTGTGAACGTTCAAGTCAATCACATTAATTCGCATTCTAGATCTCCGGAAGAGACGAGGGATACCTGAGGCTGAAGAATAAGAGATGGAACTTACTGGGACATTGTTACTATAATTAGCTATATCTGTGTGTAGAACCTGTAGAGTAATTACTAGAAATGAGGTTCGGGAGGGGTCTGGGAGCTAAATTTGATAAGATGGTGAAAGAGGGGTCAGCGGTAGCATGTTTCCGCTAATCCACCCTGCTGTATGCAGCAGATAGGACGACCCGGTTTATACTGAGTATTCAAAGTTGTATACGAGCTGAGATACTGCCAGGACGCCCAGACCTAGGTAGGAGAACCATCAGGGGGTACTCAACCAAAGTCTTTGGCTCAAAAGCCCGTACTGTAAGGAAGCGGTTAGGTGACACCAAAACCGGTAAATTTTTGAAGATGTCAGCCTTCTTCCAACCCTCAACCTGGAAGACCAGAAGACTGTGGTTTTTCAGAACTTTACCTATTGGCCTAGTTGGTGTGAATAACTCTGTCAGTCCCGTTTATCCTAATAGATCATCAAGGTGCTCAAGCCGTCACATCGTGTCAAGGTCCAGTCTCGTCATGACGGTCAGTCGCCATAAATAGACAGGAGTGCGTTCTTCGAGTAAGCCGATGACGTTGTTTTCGATGTGACCCTACCTCTCACCTCACATTCCTACTGCAATACTGTTTGTCTGGCTTGATTAGGTAGTCAAACGCTCGTAACCTGTCTATTGAATATCTCAAAGTGCGAGCATTTTGCATTCACCTGTAAATGGTAATCGATGACAAAGGCTGATAGAGTAGCGCATTATGTCACATCCAAATTATACCCATTCCACGAAAGTTCTCAATTAAGTACTTCGAAGTTACAGTGTAAAACAACTTCTGGTGTCTTCTTCACATTAACGACGTTCCCCTGAGTCAGGAGGCCCACTTGATGATCTTCTGATAGGTTTTATACAAAAAATCCAACACATATGAACAGATTTATTAAGTTTTAGCCCAAAGCAGCGGGAGTGCATGTATATGTCGAAGTTGGTGCTACATTTGAAATTACGTGTCTTTCACTGAGAAAACCCTGGGGGACAACCGTCATTCTCTTTTCCCAAATCTAGTTTGATGTTCATACAAACGTGTAAGAATCGCATACACAGGCTCTTGTATTCTCGCTCCCAAGTGTTTACATCTACCGTGGCTAACAATTCTAGCAAGAATTTTAGTAATCATGACTTCTGAAAGCTCACTGAAAAGCTTATCACAAAACAACATCATTTTAACACGGAAAATAAACTGACAATTTGGCGGTTCCACTTTTATCCAAATATCGTAAATCATGTTTAACTTGTCAGCTTTGCGATGGCTTTGATTGCTAAGACCCCACCTAATTAGTGAAAACGTAATTCAAAGCAAGAGGTTTTCGGTTCCAATTTCGACCAAACAACTTGATATCTCCATATATCAGAGAATCGGGTAGAGTATCTACTCGATAATGCGCATGGCGAAACCATATTCTCAGTTCTAGTTTCAACTGACGTTAGAGAAGTATGACTCAAATATCAATCTCCAAAACGTTCACATAACCGACGTGATTGTTATCAAGAGGATGGATAAGATTTACCGCCTTAAAGTGGTGGTCAACATCAGTAAAACTACCAAGACGCCCAGTGATGCTCAATGCCAGACTTACACATCCACGAATGATCCCATACACTCTGGGATGTACCAATTAAAAATGGAAAGGCTTGGAGCCGATTCCCACAGTGTTGTGTATAAGTGTGCAATAAAGGCCGCATTGTCTTTCATCTTATCCTTCCTTTTACTCAATAAGAAGTTTTCAAGGCCACATGACCTGATTTGATAATCGATTCGATGCTCTAACCTGACTGCGGCGTTTCACACTGAGTTTAGTACACAAATCAAGATGTGGACAAACACGCACTAAACGCATTCAAGCAAGCTGTTCTGACTGTCAACCGGTTTGTAACATCTATGGCTCATTACATATGTGGTTGCATTCGAATTTTTTATTCACACAAGTCTGACGCCGACCGACCGTACCGTTGTACAAGAATAGAAGCCGCAAAAAAATCCGAGCTATTTTTGCCGTGGATCACCCACCTTATGGCTGGAGTCAAAGCAACACACGCATGTAACTCAAGACTTAATAGACGATGACACAGTGTCACTGGTACTACGCTCGCTTGCTTGCTTAGAATATGGTGCAATCATGATACACTTTTCTTCAACGATGGTCTAATCTGATGCTTAAGATATCTGGTTACTATGGCGTATCATTTTTTCAAGTCTAGGCACAAACTAACGATCGCTATGTAGAATGAGTAAGTTAGCCCCCGCTCTGCTGGTATGTTTGAACCAGAACGTGGTCGGTGGGTTCTGATGAGTACGATAGCTATGACGAAATCGGTCGTGGAGTACAGAATCTTTGAAACAAGCAAGAAGTGTGTAGGTTGGCATTTATTTATCATAGGCTTAAAAATTGTCTACACCTTATAAAAGAGCAGTAGATTAGTGTTAGTGATAAGTCCACCTCTAGTCTCGAGCCAGTTAGCAGCGACATCCGTGAGAAGTGTTCGGCTTGGCGGACGACCATTTGGAACTCTCTGCACACGGCCCAACCAACCAAATCAATGTGACCGTTAGGACTGAATGGATGAACTTGCTCGACACTCGCTTACAAATAGCCGCCACTTAATCATGTCGCTGCTTACATGTTTGTGTCAACCGATGTGTGACTGAACGCCGGTATCAACAGTTGAATATTCGATCGCATATTAGCGTGTATCCTAAACAGAATGTGAATTGTGTAAACAAGCTCCGAATCAAAATACGAATATATGATGTGTTTACAATCAATCCCGAATGCACTAGGACAGGGGACCAAACCGCTGGATCAGGAACCACCCTAAAAACTCATATTCTCTATAAGAATAACTTTGTATGTGCGAAAATGAATTAGACATCCTGTCTGATGTTAACGTTTTGACAACCGATGATGGCGTTAAGAGTGCTCATATGAGCCAAGTTTAATCTAATGCAACAGATCGGTATCACGATAGCGGACTAACCTCAGCTGATGTTGATGACTGCTTAACGAAAAGCTGTTGAAATTGACCAATGAGTAGCGGGTTTAAAGTGTTCAACGCAGATGTAATTGAGACGTTTAGTAAACTTACAGATAAAGACAACGATTTGCTGAGTTACTACCTACCACCTTGAGTAGGACAGATGGCCACAAGTTGTGAACATCTGAACACGTCGTAGATATGATATACCGACAAACATTTGAATGTGGAACGTGTATGGCATTGAGTACACACATTTTCCTTGTTTCAACGCGGACAGAAGTTAACGGACTTTTGATCATAAACTTTGGGTGGCACAATGGAAACAATGTTTTATAATTAAGTATATCCGAGAAAAAGGTGTTCATGAAACATCAAATGTAGTCAAACACGAACAGATGCATAGACTGAGTCGCTCCATCTTGCGAGAGTCATGTGCATCAAATGGCATAGGGAGCCACTGTATAAACCGATAAATTAGGTAATCAAACAGAGATTCAATTCACAAAGGCCTACACTCGAGGTTAGCTTTTGCTAGAGCTCATCAGTAGTGTATATTCTTGTCACATTCGGGATTTAAACTTCAGCTACGTTCCCATTCGGCAACCGTGTTGACTAGCGCATCAGTGTTTTCACATCAGGCAAGACCGAGTTGTCACACACGAACGCTCAGCTACACTCACTCGTGAATACTGCTCAAGTTCCTCGAGAACAAACACACTGACTGTTCTGCCAGCTCCATTTGAAGACCCTATCAAGTTGAGATCACAGAAATCATCAAACCTGTCAAGCGATGTTTTGACTACTGATAAATAGTACAGGGTTTAGTTGACACAAGTTGAACAGTCCTAACAACCGATAACGGTATTTGCATTCATACAACATTCATATAGAATGCCTATTTCAAAAAGAAGCAATAACCGTGAGATCCGGTCTTGTTCGAACCCAACAATATTTCAGTTTCTATCAACTAAAGTTCCCAGCAATGATCAGCAATGAAAACAGCGTTCAGCAAGCTTAAAGATATCTGTTCAAATTTGGAGAGAACCGTGAGATCACCTACTGGAATTAACAGGACAGTCAATGCGCTTGCTATTGAGGTGATCGGGCAAATTGGGCAGTACATGCAACTGTCGCTAAGGGTTTTCATATGATAATTTAGTCGTACCTAATGTGAGATCGGCAACACAGTGGGCAACAGGTTGCCTCATTAAAGCGTGACCGAAGTTCATACAACGACCGTAGGAAGGTTATGTACTACTGACAGGCACTACAAGAGCGAAACTTAAGGTCCAGTGCTTATTTTCGAGAGTGACCGAATGAGCGAACTATGTGGGTTCGAAGGATGTGACAAATCGTAAATGATGTTCAATTTATATCAACTGAATAGGCTACCACGTATTAATGACTACAAAATGTTCTCGTAACAATTCCGGTAATCAGCACTAAGATGTCTACCAGGATGTGAGCAACCAGTTTGTAAGATTAGTGTGGCACTCAGGAAAAAGCTTCGTTTCGGCTTTCACTATTCCGCCTAGGTTATTGCCCTTACTTCAGTTCAGCCAAACAGTGGTATCATTTGCACCAGGGAGCCTGATCAGCCATAACTTCTCTTAGGTTCATCAATTCCGGACCGAGCCTGCCAGAGAGCTTTCAACCTCGGAGACAAATTCGATCAACAGTGTCCAATCTGCTGGTACCAATCTTCATTGCCCGACATCAAGACATAGCCTGTGTTGTGCACTCCCACTGAACATTATGATGTAGACACAAGAAGAACGGATTACGTTTACGTGTCGTGACTAACGATGATATGACACAACGGTCCTTACAAACACTCCAATAGATCAGTTAGTAAACTGTGGAACAATTATACTTAAAAGGAAAGTGAATACATACCATGACCGTACGAATTGAAGGTAGTGCACGTTTCCACCGGGTCCGGAGAGCCTGGCAGTTTGTCTGCGGCTGACTGGAAAAACGAGTTCGCGTGTTGTTCGATGCCCTCGTCTTCTTCTGTTACCGGACCTGTGGAACCGGATGGGTTGTAATAACTACGATCCGGCTGTTTGCGACCACTTAACCGTGTGGGTGACTGACTGATCGCTGCCGGATTAACACCTCCGGCCCTCACACCGTCAGAGAAAGTGTAACCCATAAACGGGGTTGGATAGTAAATAGGCCCATTACGACTGGAATCCATCGGTTGCGAGGTATTCACATTACTAATTAGCATGGTGGGTTGACCGGCGGTACTACCAATACAGTTGGTTCCGTACGTCGCTTGATTTGAAGAAGCTTGACTTGTACTCATGAACTTGGGTCCGTTTGTACTATTGTTATTGTTGTTAGTCACTGGATGTCCAGACACGCTGGAACCTTCACTGATGCTCCGACAGATAGCGTCTTGTGATAAACGACGCCGATTAACTTGCGAAGAAGATCGTTGACCATTGGCTTGATGCCAATTGCTAATATTAGTGGTATCTACGGGGATGTTTCCGGGGCTTTGAAGCATACAAGTTGGTGTCGCATTGGCAGAAAGTAGGACTGTTTTATCTTGCGCATTCCCCATGGACACGTAGATTGGAGAACCTAATTTGTGACCACCGTTCGAACCACCCCACCGACTAGATGTCATTGTGCCGCCTGAGAAGAGGGCACCGCCAAATCCGCTCCCACTACGGATTGACCCGTTTCCATGCGGGCTCATCGGACTGTGAAGCAGGTGTGTATTTTGTGTGTCCAATGGACCGCACACGGCGGCATTGTTTACCGTTTGTCTGATCACCTCATCCGGACAACGACAACCGTATCGACAAGTACCACGACACCGACGTCTTGCATGTAAGCGACGCAGGCGGCAAATGTAGAGCCAAGTGATGATCAGCACAATGAGTAAAATCAGACAAGCGCAAGATAGTGATACAGTGGCTAGGAACCAACTCATTGGATCCGTTCCAGCTGGCAAGCTGATCCAGAACGCAGACGATTCGGACACACTGAGTTGCTTCCCTTCTTCCTGGCTGCCATGGTTTGCGATCCGATTCTTATTCATTTCTTTTCTAAATGTCATGTCTTCTCCACCCTGTGATAGAGGCGGGGTTGGTGACGGCTGCAAACCAAGCGTTGGTGATGGAGGCGGTGGTGGTGGTGAAGTTGTGGTCTGCTCGGGACAGCGGATGTGTTCAACACACAGAACATGATTGTACTGTTTGTCTGTTTCGATCATGACAGCAGGTTCGTTGCCTTTGGATGGAAAATACATGAAGCTGGCGCGGAAAGAAAAACGTCGAAAGCGGTCGGCCAGTGGAAATTCCAGAGTTTGGTTGAAACGTCCACTCTCCACAAGCTGTGAGTGGAATACAAAGAAAAAGCCATTAGAAATCACAAATCATCATCATCATAGACAGCAATACATCTTTGAAAAGTGCCAGCACAAGGTAATCTGGACCAGCAGCCTTGTTACGCTTGAGAGCCGCAATGCAATTGCGGACCTCAGTCCCAGTGGGTAGTTCCAAGTCTACTGACCAGGGCACTACATTACAAGTTTGTGGTGGCAACGCAGTAGAAGCAGGAGGCCCGTTAAATTGACCCTCAAAGTGTTCCACCCATCGCTCTAACCTTCTGGACTTATTATAGATGAGTGTGCCATCTGTCTCGGTGTTAGCTTCACTCATAGACAGTCGCCTGGGACCAGTGGAACGGATAAGCTTAAACAGTTTGCCAGTGTTTCCTGAAGCACAAGCAGTCTCCATCTCCTTAACTTTCCTTAATAACCAAGCCTCACGATCAGCCTTTAGGCTACGTTTCAGTTTTCTACGGACATCTCTTCTAGACTTGTTATATGAACTGCCAGGAGGGATGTTCCTTCTGGCTTCTAACAACTCCAGGGAAATCATAAATATGGAACAGTTAAACAGCCTGATGTCCAGACAACATTGTTTCAATGAGGTATATTAAAACTTTATTTGGTAATCTGAAACTAATTCATCATTACGGTTTGAGGTCCGGCTGCTGTGAAACTTTTGCCGCGATTTTAAGCTATCTGACTTAGAGAAAAGAGCTTATTCAGAACAGTTGCTTATTACAGTGGTCGAACTAAACTGTTTGTCATCATCAGCAGTTCCTTTGAAAGATATTAGTAACCCGGTAAGTCTCTATGATCACTAATCTTTTTAAAGCTTACAATCCAATAGCTACCTAGGTACAACCGTGTTGCTACCTGGTCAGAAGTTTCATGGGTAAATTTTCTTGATTTCCACATTTCAGTGACCTTCTGAAATCGTCTCGTCTATCCACCACACCTTAAAACCAGATTTCTCCAGAAATTTTAAATGGAATAAATGATCTGCAAACGTTATTCCTCCTTACGACAAAAAATACTTTCCGAGAAGAGCAGTGGTGTCACTTAAGTAGAAGTGTTTCCTTGAATGGGGAAGAGCATTTCATTAGATGGAATCCGATCGATACGAATATAGCATAAGTGAAGAAGACAACGTTATTTTGTCAGAACTGTCAAAATGGTCATGCGCTTACGACAGACACTGATGTTTCACCAAGACATTTCTTGTTACAGTAAGTTATTATAGATCTTCTGAGAAAATGATACTCACAGGTACAATTATTTTAAAACCTTCTGTAGCAGTTATGAAATCATCATGCAATGATGAACGATCAAACACTGAGCTAAACAACAGTATCTACCTATCTCTCAGGTCAAAATACAGAGAAAAGGTCTTCTTTAGATCACCCAGTATTTGCTGTTGTGCCAAATCAGACTTAAACGCGGGTCGGGATACTTTCATGCTTCTCAGGACTAGACAGAAGTCGAGTAACAAGTATTCGAGTCCAGTTACTCTGGACGAGCAGAAGAGTAAGATAGTTGCTGCTCAATCTAGGTCCGGGAGCAAGGTGTGAAGGTTAGTAGGAAAAAAAACATACTTTAAGAAATTTTTACCCAATCACTGTTTTAAGCTCCCGAAAGTTGGTAGTATGGTTTGCCTCCGCTTGTTTCCCGGTAAAAGGACCTTAAATCAATACTGCAACTGCAAGTCAAGTCAATAATTCTAAGCGCTCAGATTTGAGATTATGCCTACTGTTCATCGCTCACTATTCCCATCGATTATCTGAGGAACGTGGGTTAGTTCATGGAACACAATAACCGTTGAGGAAGCCATAGACCAGACTTCTTTTCTGGATGTGGAAAATAGTTCAGGTTGCCAGGACAACATATGAAGGCTATTCTCGATTCCTAATGATCCACCCCAAGGCAACTGTATAAGTTGGGTTTGATCTGACAGCAAATACACAATGTTTCCTTCCAGAGTGACTGGTGTAAACTCACTCCCAAAAGGTGTTTCGTACTTGAATATTATTTCCAGTGATTCAGTGAAGGTAATTAATACAACAGATTTCGTGCATCGTAAACGTGTTTCTTGGACAAAAGTAGTTGCACATGAGTTCCTTCTTGGGAGGAGCACTGTAGGACACAATTCCGCCTTCCTTAGGTATGTGGAGTTGCAGTACTAGCCGATACGTCACAAAATTCGCACACTAGACATGACTAAAGAACACCTTCGGTCGCGTTTAGCAGCCAGCTCAACGGATTTACTTATTTAAGTCTGACTGAGAATAAACGAGTTTTCATTTCCCATTTCCTATTCAAATTCGTGGTTAATTTTCAGCGGTTTTGTCTCTGTAAGCACATGATGAAAAAGAGAATCGGAGTGGAGCTTTGACCTGGCGCTAAACTTATCAGTATAGTATACTCCAAGGGGATTACTTTGCCCAGGTGTGTTTTGTTATTGAGATGACAGGTCCGTGTGAGTGGTGCTCCACATTTTCGCAGTGCAATGCATAAAGGCTGACCCTGACCATATCTTTCTTGTTTCAACGAGGCAGCTCGGTATTTCTGGTTGTTTCACCTATCAGCGTTATGAGGACTCATTAGATTGTGCTACTGCACGCAAGGTGTCTATGAGAATAGCGTAGGCACGTGGCACATTCCCAAATCTTCGCTATTCGCGACGTCGCTAAATGAAGGTTATACAACGAGTGGATACACTTCAACTTGCCCAACGAATCAAAAGCGGGTGGTGTTCACTTTGGAATCAACAAAATCCCTCATTATTTAGCAGTAATCCACCTTCTAAGCAAGCCGTCTTGTATACATTATTACTGTCTCCCTCGGCGTGCTATCAGTCCCTTCCATATGGTGATTGCCTAATTGCCACAGCAACTTAGAAATCAGCGTCATACAGCGTAATTCCTCCTAGCGAGTGTACCGTGGATTAAAACATCAAGAACACTCACGGTGAGGTCACGGTACTGTGCACTTTCGCAAGTTTATTTGGGTTTCACACAAAGCGAAGTTCTCTTATCCAAGGTAAGACAATCGCATCTATCGGACCCCTCAGGAAGAAACACGTTCACCGATGAAACGTTGCCCTTCCAGGAAGACTTTGCTTGTTAGAGTGGGCAGATTTACAGACAGAATGGGACTAGGTACGGTATTCCAAGTCATAAATCGTGTATTGATTGACGGGAGATCATGTTTCTGCGCAATAAACACCTTGCCTCAAGGAAGACGCGTTGGGCCTATCAGGACAGACAGAAGCCCCTCGAAAATTCCAGAGATTGGCTTTTTTATACTTATTTCAACTCTAGCTTGTCGAGCTCAGCGGTCAGTTGATAAATCTGGTTACCATTTTTGTACCCAGTGAGAACGTGGCTTTTTCATTCATTCTCTAGTTTGACTTAGAAGCAAGCGATGGGATGGCATGCGTTATCAGTCAGACCGCAAGTTAACCGCTTTTTTTTTATCTCGAAGTAGGCGACGCCGGCTCTGTCGGTATGCTGTTCCTCCTGGTGGTTTCAATACATTTCTGTAGTGTGCACAACACTAACTAAGAAATGGAACTAGGTGGTGGCCTGTTCAGTGTGGTTGAAACGACCACTGAGTTGGGTAGCTGATTCTCGTAGCCTCAAAAAGTGACCGTCAGCAAACCAACATAGCCTTGAATACAGTTATAGTTTTCCCAGTTACCTCCAATATACATACATACTAGGCAAATGGTGTATAAAAATACTGGCAGAACTTCGTGGTTGTTTACGTGCACCATGCAACCAAGTCTTCAAGAGTGAGGAGGTCATTCTTAGGACCACTGCTGACGCTGACAAAGCGAGCGCAGCAGTAGCAGAATCTCGGCAACACACCGGCTATCCCATGAATTACTGGAGTTAAATTCAACCCAACAATCCACAGTAGACGAAAGATAGAGCAGAGAAGAGTGACAAATAATGTCAAATTGATATTACTGAGTGTGTTGTCGACACTGGTAGTGCAATTAATAGAGCAAGCATCTGTGGAAACTTTATGCTCTGCACACAGTGTGAGGAAGTCCCGGTTAGGCTGCATTTTACCACCTGAGTGTCTCCGGAAGGTGTGTAATACCAGTACGACGGTCTGTTATCCCCCCACCATGATCACAAAGGTTTTCGATTCACTTTGCACTCTTTTGGACAGATGTTCTCAGCATTCAGGGTACAGTGACCAAACCCGAAAGGTCGGTCAACAGAGGTTGGTCTGCTTGGGATAGGCTCAACGTGGAAAGGGCACGTTCTCGTTCTAGCTCTGTTGCACTTTTACGTGCGTGTACACCTGACAATCGATCACTTGGATGGCCTTTGATTGGTGCGGGTGATTATTTGACGAATCAATGTTTACATGACCTTGCAGTACCTACCGCCGCTCCGCCAGACCGGCAACTATGTCCCCACTGCTACACCTAGTGTAGCGAAAATGCGTCCAACGGTCAGTACTGTTCAACCCGCTGGTTTTCATGCTACGCGCGCGCTCGCGTTTATGAGTCAGAGCTCCGGCCCACAACCCCGGTTTCCGCCCATACGTCGTGTGCACTTCGGCTCGGTCCGTGTATGTGTCCGACGCCTTCTGTTAAGGGGTTTTTCACCTGTCATTCCTCGTCCGTTGAGCCGATCTCGTTGAGCGGGTGTTCATCCGGTCGCTCACATTGTCCGCAATCTATCCCCTGTGGTCTCTGACCGCGTTCTACGACCGTGTCGATATATTCCTCCGAGTGTCGGAATAATCGCGCCCTCGATTTGGTTATCCATCCCATTTTCCTTGCCATATCTCATCCGTTGATCCGATCCAGCTGAGTGATGGCTCATCTGGTCGCCCATGATTTTACCGATCTGCTCGCCCGTGGGCTTTTGAAAGTATCTCCCCGCAGCGTTGAGATATTCTGCCGAGAGTTGAAATACCCGCACCTCCGGTTAGATAATCCACCATAGTGTCATCAGGCAGACGATGAAAAACAATGTCCGTGCGAATCCAACTGGAAGCCCTTCCGTTGTAAGACGATCTAAACCCCCTAATAGTTTAGTCGGAGCATTATCTTCGTAGCATGTGGTCATTTTGGATGGATAGCACTGTCAGCAAATGTTTTTGCTAAGCGCTGTATGCTAAACCACTCACGGTGTGATCCGGAAAGGCCAACTCACCCCTTGCAGTTGACCAGATAGGAAAACTCACGTACAGACCGAATCACCAAAACTTTGCACTGTGCACGCGTCCAGGCGATCGTTGGGCCGCTCATGTTGAGGTCAACATGCGTAAACTTTCATCCAAAATCCTATGACGAAACTGTGACTCATCAGTATGCCTCTTATCGGTCGCCAAATTTTGACTCTTGACTGCCAGCACGCCGATTTCGATTTAACTGCGCTGAAGGGGGTGAACTGGCAACTGAGAAACGTTCACCGCGGGCTGAGAAACAACTAGCCCTATTGACTCTGGGTGAGTGGATCTGCAGATAATGCATTGTGAACGAAGGACATGTCTCTCATCAATGAGGGCAACTGTCACTGTCAGTTATTTCATTCAGCAGTGTACGCCAGCAAAATCCAAAACAAGTATTCCCTTAAATGAATTCATGGCAGAGATCAAAATAGGAAGTCAATATTCATGAAGAGCAAAGCATTGGGAAAAAACATTCAGAACACAGCTGTAACGACTTAGTGGGTCATGACCTAGGTCCTGTGACCTTGAGGTCCAAAGTTCCCTGAATCACACGATCGGGAGGTCAGATACATATAAATTACATAGTAGGCCACCAGTAAAACATGTGCATGTGTGCATATCTGCATTGGATGTAACTAGGCCTTATCTCATGAGCAAGAACATGTAAATGAAAATCAGCATGGAAATCGTGATACGGGGAATTTAGTTTGAAAATTTACTAAGCGCACTCCATCCGATGGCAGATGAGTGAATGCAAGCATACGAAACTCAATTGCCCGGTCATGCATCGGTCAGCATCAACACAAGAAGAATTTCACACAGGGCGTTATTCGCATTCGCCCGAGTGGGTTTAATCAACAGGTCCAGGCCACAAGCACAATGGAAAAGATTCATCCCACAAAACGCGATGACAACTGGGGCCACGTACCCTTTGGGAAGGCATTCAAGTCAGGGTAATATGTGCGACTGTTTTGGCACATCTGATCTCCGAAGCATTAGGTTGGGAAGCGGAGGTTAGTAGAAGACACTTAGGATACGGTGGTAACACAATTTTGACCGTGTGTGAAGAATTGACCAGGCAAAGTGTAACATGAACGAACCTGTTTGAGCACGACCAAGGTACGAAACCATCCCCCAAATGGGAATCCACTTGACCCGCTTTTAGATCAAGTTCATCTTCATCATTACAAGTTACAAGGCCTACCACACTAAAAGGCCGCATCCAAGGGTTATTTTGATTTTGTGATCAGGTGTCCTCGTCAACAATTGACGTTCATCAGCGAGGAACACGATCCAGATAGTTCAGTCAGACGAATCTAGCATTAAAAGTAGACTTTTGCATGATTGCATATTGCTATTACAAATGTTCAATAATGCAAATCATATTCAAATTAATAAGAGAATACGAAAGACAAATCCACAATAACGTTTAGGACGAACTCCCGTTACCCGAGGTGTGTGGGGAAATGAACGAATAGGTGAAAAATGCACGGTAACTTACTATGGATTATTCCTCAGTAAATAGGCACAATCGTTCGAACAAAATTTACCTGATTACAGCTTTTCACACTAAGATAGGTTCTTCAGCCATCTTCTTTGGAAAACCTACAGACTACAGTGCTTTTCATATTGGGACTTGCGAGCAGTGCATATTCTTGCTACTATATGGAGTTGAACTCCAGTCCACATTCACATAAGGTAACCGCGTTGACCACCTCACCACTGAAACCCAATTAAGCATGACCAAATATTCACAAAACCAAACAGTCACCCACACTTACCTGAGAGTAATGTTCAAGTTGTGGTATCACCTCGGGAGATGGTAAAGCAACTGCTAACTCTAAACGATGACCCCCCCCCATACCAACAATTCTCGGTCAACTCGGTAGAATTAACCCGCTGAACTTGAGTAACGCTTTGCACACTGAGAGGAGGGCTGGGATTTGGAACCGGGTTCCAATCCGGGCCGTGACAATGATATGCACTAGTGATGAGATCTTACAACAGCGAAACTCAAGTATAGCGATTCTTTTCGAAAACGACTGATCAAATGTTCTACCTAAACGTGAAAGCCACAGTCGAATGCACCGGTGTTTACTGAACATAAACGAGACGAATAAATCGACGAAATTCAGACAACTTAGTAGCAATCATTGCTCAAACGTAGTTGTGGCTAAACATACAGAAATGTGCTTTTGTCGTATTCTATCTGAAATGGAGAGATCAACGATCAACACGTTCGCCTATCATGCGCAAACAGAGGTATGCGCTGCTGACGAACGAAACTCGATTATAGTGCTTTCTTATGTGAGCAATGCTCAACGTGCATTAAGATAGGATTAAGATGTCCTAGAGAAGAATTTGTTAGATTTCTAGCGCATATATTTTGTCAGTCTTGCCGGTGATTCTCACTCCAAATGCTTTACTGCAGCGATCTTCACGACGTTCGCTAATTGACTGATACGGAGTAAGGCATGTACTGAGCGATCAAGTCACCAGCGAATGACTGCAGTCGCACAAGCCCACTTTTGGATGCCTTTAATCAGCATAAAACACAGCAAGAAAGGTAAAAAAATTACCAAAAGTTAGATACCCGCACCGAAGCAATGACAACTGTTCTGGGATGGTTGCGACTATCTTTTTAATTCTTGCGAGGATTGTAAACGAGTGTTGTCTCGCAATGGATGATTATCGACTCTGGAAAAAACGAGAGGTTCTCCAGCTTGCTACGGTCAGACCTATCCCCTGCTTCTTCTCTAAGAAACCAATGTTCTATTGTGCATTGACAGCAGCAGTAAAGATTGATCTTCTGGCAGAACGCTTTTGGTTTTTATTCTTGAATACACGGCTTGGACGGGCATGTGTGCTTGGGGAGATGTCACAAAGCAGGAGCGAAATGGTCACCTAAGCAACGAAGTCGAAACACAAAACGTTTCGCGATTATCTCTTCCAGCAAGACTAACGCAGTTCAATATCAGTACGGATTATCAGTGGATACAAATTTGTGCAGAAAGTGTGTACGGAACGTTTTGAAAATGGAGTCCGGTTCCCCGAAGACCTCAGAATAACACTGTCAAAGGTTCGCACTCAACTGTTGTGACGGCCTACTCTCGGAATAACAGACACTATGCAGCAAACAGTACGTAGAAGTTCAGTCATCCATGAAAACTGTGCGGATTCCACTATGTGCTCGTTTGTGTGGAGCAACAAGACAGCTTACTGGCAAACGGCACACAAGCTCCCAGATTGGCAGATAAACAAATGATACGTCCAGGAAATCGCATTAGAGCAAAAAGTGATCGGATTCAGCATACAAAGATACAGTGAAAATCACTTGGGACAAACGAAGAGCCTAATAACGGGGTGTTTAACTGACAGGTAAACTATCGGTGACCTAGTATGCTGATTCCGGCTTATTGATCGCTCAATCTTAGAACAGTACTACTAATGAAAGCCTGAGCCCTAAGCTGACGATTTACCTCTAAATTAAAAGCACATGCATGTTTGGGTGTACGTGGTTCTCTCGCATCAAAATCATAATGTCAGATAGAACCAGCATTACAAAAAACACGTTGATTACAAGGTTGCAACGTCAGTCATTTTGACCAATAGGGACAGATAAACCTAAACATCTAACAGTTGAACAGCTGTTTGACGGTGGCATTTATGGTGCATTGTCGTCTTGGTTGGTGTGTTTCCCCTTTAGAGAGAGAGAGAGTTCCGTGCGTTACTACCTAGGTTGATTAGTGTGCTTACAGCAGACGTTTTGAACTACTGTTGAAGCAAGAATTGCGTCGCCATGTTGCCTAATTCAACAGTAAGCACCAGCTTGAAAATTGTTTAACAGTTGACACATTACATATCGAACTTCAAGAGCTAAAATCACCACAGGTTGTCAACTGTTCCGCCTAAATGCAGACTTTATTGACATATAGTGTGCACACCAAAAGAATAAGTTGGTCTTTATGGACCACTGTTGGTCTGCGCAAAATCTGCATTATGAGACACTCATTGGCGGAACACAACAAATATGAATACAACTCGGTTGTTAAAATGCACAGTGCTAAACAAAACCTGAGTTTGTTCCGTTGAGTCCACAAAAAATCCTTCGCCTGACAGAAAAACAATGAACTCCCACCCAACTTCCAAAGTCCCGATATCTGCTCCCACTCACTGGCACAAATGTAAGCTTTTCAAGGACCACATTTTGTTTGACTTAGAGTCTTCGATCTAACGAAACGGTCTTCAGAGCAATCAACAAAACTGGGGTTTACCTTTGCCTAAACGGGATCACACCGACGTACGACGGGTGTGCGTCCACTGGTTTGCTAGTGACGGTTACATGGACTCAGCGGGGAGTGTTGGGACGAGAGGTTAACGGAGCCATGACGACCTGTTCTACTGGCTACTGCTGTCAGCTCGACAGCCGGGTAGGCAGCGCGAGCTATGTAGCCGAGGTGACAACAACTGTAAACTCGGTCTGTAGTACTGTGCTGGAGCGCGTCATACAGTGAAAAGCTGAGATAACAGGAACAACAGAACAGAAAAAGACAGTTGTGTTTTCTGGCAACTTAGGTATCGCATTTTGTATGTATGCGTCCAGCAACATATCTGTAAGACATGCGCTGGGGTAGTCGAGTAGTTGGGTTGACTGGTGAACAGGAACACTGATTTGAACCAACGGATTGTTTTAAAAATCCAGAACTGTTATTAAAACTAGGACGCACCTTCGCCAGGCCAAAATAGGAAAGAAGTGAGTAAGAGGGTAGCTCACAAGAGAGTACTCACGAAACCCGATTCCAACTTGTCTCAAGGAGAACAAACGTCAAATTTTCTTCGTAACAAAAACGCCACACCTGACGGGTTTGTCGATACGACGGACCGGAATGAAAGCTGACAACCGTGGAAAAAATAATCAGTCCTAGATATCTTTGAACGGACACGCTAGGCCCATTCCAGCTCTAAACCGATGTGTCTATTGTGAAAAGTCGTGGTTGTGATAGATACAGAAGTAGGTCTGGCAGTGACCGCAAAACTCCCAGTTGGATAGTTTAACCTACATTTCGGTGCTTAAAGCTTTTATACACAATCGTAAAATGTAGTTTCATACGACAGACGGTGTTCCAAAAGTTCAATCAAACCGAACTCAGGACAGAAAAGATCATCTCAGTGGAACACAGGAATCAACCACAAATAGCAGTCTTATTGAGTAAGTACCTAGTTTCTGGCCATCAGTGTGAATAAACGGACTACACTAATGATTTGCTTCCGTAAACTGTACGTAGAGAAACTATTCAAAAAACCTTCGTCATTCAATCACCATATAACACAAAACTTTTGTCTTCAACAAGACTATCTCTTGGACTAGTGCATTTGCTTTGAACTGACTTCCGATTTCGATGTAAAACTTAGCCGCTATGAAAGAAAATATTGATTATACGACAATTCTGTTATCGTAATGAGTTCTGATTGGTTTCATGTTTCAAGTAATTCGTATGATAGGATGATCAATCGGGAATGTTGTGTGGACAGTATCAGTCCTTTATTTGGTGATTAACAAAGCAAAGCAATTGTTGCAAGTTGGTTACACCTCACTAATCAAGAGGGATATAACTGATTCTATTATGAGTTCGCATTAAATGCAATAACTGTAAGTTTAATTTTAAACAACAGTAGATTTCGGTTTGGAGGCAGCATAATTCAAGTAAGCAGTTGCCCCCAGTGGCCACTATCAAACTGACAGGTAGCTTTTTTTGTCCCTGTTACATCTTATACGTATCATATGGTCCAGAAATCGAGTCCATAACCTATGGATAGATTACCGAATAGTATACCAGATGCTTATCCACCAAAATTTCGTGTAGCAGTCACTAAAGTTGCAAGAAGATATGAGAGTTACTCTCCTTACGCGTGTTGCACATCATTTACTCAGGCTGGAATTATTTAGTTGTTTGTGGTTGTTCTTAAAACTACCAACTATACACTATCGTCCTACAGGACATGAGAGAAGGTTTTGCAATCGGCTGATCCCAGTGATTACCAGCGAAATAGTGGAGAGTTACATCCCACAAACACAGCGTACGACGATAAATCTAACCCACAGCTTGAGTAAGCGTCAAAACAGCAGTCCTGTTATTGATCAAGTACATCACAGAGCCGGCCACAAAATCCTTTTGCGAACCGCAAATGGGTGATCGACTGAGAAAATACTTCCTCCCCAGGCTACACACTTGAACGATCTCATCCAGTAGCAGATGACAAGCATGGAATCGATAAACTTACGACCAACCTGGTCCAGCAACCCACACTGGTGCATACAGAATCAACTGAATCCGAATGAAATTAACATGGCTGTTTCATGTTTTTTTTTGTGGTCATGCATGCTCAAGTTGTAAAATCAGAAAAATTTTGAGGAGACACCAATTGTGTGTTCATGTTCACCTATGTATCACGCGTTAGATGCCGACACCCGTGGTGAATGGGTGCATGTACGTATGTGAGGTATTTGTACAATTCAAACTGACTGACAAAATCGGGGGCGCGGCCCCTGCGCTTATCAGTCAAGGAAGAGAGATAAAGGCATGTAAACAGGTCCACTGTACGCGGGTCAGAGAGCCGGCCCTGTAGTCTTTAGGGCGTAGTCTACACGAAACTCCTTTCTGTCAGAAAACAATCAACTTGGTGCCACAGCAACTATGTGCGCACCGGAAATACCGCACCTCACTGTTCTATGAACATTCTACCTATCCGATACCTGTCCGAAGCCTGATGGATATCTCATCCACACTGAAGACAAATGAATATGTAGCCAAGAAACAAAGAGAGTGGGGAGATTGCCCAGCATCATAGTTATTCCGATGCGTACGTCGGGTGAACTGCGGCCAACTGACTGTAATGCCTTAATAGAAAATAGCATAAGTTAAAAGCTGTTTATATAGCTTAACTATACAGGAAAGTCAAGCCGAAGAACGTTACGGCTGTGGACAAGAAACCTCTTAGAGTGTTTGTTATGTACTACATCATTGGACCGACAGTCATAAAAACCGGTTCCCATTGTTAGGAATGTTTCACGAGTTTGGTGGAGTTACAAAGAAATTCGACCTCCATTCTCTTAAATGTAATGTATGATAATCCCACTCGATTCAAGTCACTTGCCAACATGCACACAATCAAGCATTGTTCGAATTGGCTCGAATTTTATTCAAACCGCTGAGTTCCACTTAGAACGATACAGGAAGCACCCAGCCTGTTCAGTAGTCACAATTGAAACGTCACCGCATTTCATTTATACCAACCCCGTCCTACATGTTCTCTGGACTCAAGGGTCTAACATTGCAACAATCTAAAACGTGACACGTAAAGCATTCCAATATCCTCACTGGATCTGTGAACAAGGCTACCATACTTCAAGCATCAGAATATTTAACATATTACCCATGGCAATCAAGCATGTACGAAGTAGCCCAAGCAACTACGTTGTTAGGGCTCAACGCCGTCAACATCCAATGGTCTTCCGTGGTCGTACGGTTGGTGCTCATCTGGTGGAATTAGTCTTGAGCAGAAACTGATTCGAACTCTTATCAATCTGGTCACCGGTGTAGAACAATCGCTTGTGATGAGGCGATTCAGATAACTTGCACATGACGTGCAACCACCCATACGTCTGGAAAAGCGTGCTTCCGTTCAAACATCCAGTTTTTCCTTAAAGTACTTGCAGAGGTTAGACATTGTAATGGTGTGACGTTTCATTAGGTTCGTTTCAAAGCAAGCGTGGTTCTGTTGAGTCATATTACTGGTGCCAGAATAGGCTGGCGACCTCTGCCTTGATGCACAGATTTAGACTAACGGGGAATTCGCTCATGGACGGCTGGGTTGGACGTTCACACAAAAGACTGCGTGGGTAGAGGTATTTAGTCGGCTTAAAAAAACTCTCTTTAAGGCGAAGCATCGAACAATTCGATACCTTTCAAAGTACGGTAGCTCCGTTAAAAAGAACAAGTGCTCGAATCAAATAGTCCCACTGAAAACGGATTTCATTAGTCCAAGAAATATGCTTGCCGATTTTAAGCGTTTCTCACTCCCGTTCAACTCGCGAAGCCAACGAATTATTCCACTTTTATTAAACAAGGTCGGTCGTTTAATGAAGAAACATCCTGTTGGTGGTTAGGCATCTCCAATTTCGTTGAAGTTCCAGTACGTGGCGCCACACAATCCTCTTTCGCCTCATTCGAATCGTCCAACGGCTTACTTCTCAATTGCATCGTAAATATTCACATGTTGGCTCCCTAACCACCAATTGGGATACCTAGTAATCGAAATCCGTTTACTGTCACAGAAATGGATCAATCATTGTGGGCACCAACGGACCGGGTATGTTGCATTACATGTTTCCCTGTGCACTGGCTCTGACAGTTGGAGTCGAAGAAGTTGTCTGCAGTACAAACGCAACTGTCTTAGTGAAAACCATTCAGAAATGATCCGCAATAAATATGGGCAATAAGACTTAGCAGTCATCAATCGAAATGTCAACTAGTGTGTGAAAAATTCACAAACATCCTCTTACTTTAACCCACAGACTGTTCCTATCGAAATGGACGACTGGTCCCATGTACGCTGCTTACTGTTCAATACGTGCAAATATATTTCCGTTTTAGTGTTTCTTCCTGAGGAAACGCACCACCGACAACTGATCCCAACAACAAATTGGAAAAAACTGGTTCGTACTTTCGAACCGTAAACCGAATGGATATGAGAGAGTATATTGTGTGCTGTGCTGATGCTCATTCACTTGCGAGTGACGTTCAGATTGCTCGATCTCCAGGGGAGAAGACGCATTAGCTGTCCTGCTGGCTTCAATCGGTGCCCTTACGACTAGGGCTTCTTTCCAAGTTGAAATCATCGTAATCGTTAACTTGAGCGACATTTTAATTACTGTTAAGTGGTCTAATGTGAACTGACTGTTGCATTTTCATAGATTTTCCAGCCAGCTCCTTTTACGGTTAAAGTCGTTTTCAAGTCGTTTTGTGAATGCATGCCTATTTTCTCGTGTCTTTTACTGTCTTCTGATAACTTTTCCTGACCTTCTGATCACGCTTCAAAACTTTTTCTAGACGAACGAAACATCTATTTAATCGTAGCGACATACTTCGGTTCCAGTCCCAAAGAACCGTTTCAGTGTTTTCAAGTATGTGGGTCGCTTGCCTCAAAATGTTGTATGACTTTGGTTACCCCATGCACCTCGTTCTTTCTAAATTTGCCTCCATATCTTCAACCAAGTATATTTACATATGTAAAAACTTCCACACCGTGTGTACGATGTTTTATCTCTTACTCAATATGGTTCCTCGTTACACCTGAAGTGTTTACGTGTGAGTTTACTAGAACTTGATTCAACAACTCGTATGCGAGTTGGCTGTGTCGTTTACCTCAGACTCAATGGAAATTTTTAGAACAGTTTGTTCCCTTGAAGAGTTTGCATAGAACAATGAGAAGATGCAATTCCCTTGATGTTCTCCGAAGTATCATTTCGAACATTCTGATCACATTCGGACATGTAGCTACTTTTAAACGAGTCAAAATTTGACCGGGCGGAAATCATGGCTCAATGGATTACACAAATGGACGCAAAAACTGAAAATCACAATTGTGGGAATGCTGACTACCAGGCTAGTTGGAGCGTCGATACACACGAGGGACCGTGATGTTTGACAGCCAAAGCCTCAGCAACCTGGGGTATGCGTTTTCGGTCGCTCCAAAAAATCCCCGAGAATGCGTCATGATCTCTGTGTCCTGTTTGGATAATGTGTCTTGCAACTGATGATGCTGGGTGTCGTCCGTCGGCCTCGATACAGACGCTTTCTGTTTCTAACTGAGTTTCAAGCCATGTGGTTACGTGCTCCTTGAGATGAGTAGCAGATACTTAAATTTCAGTACACTCTTGCGTGAACACTTCAGGCGTAATGAAGAACCACATCTAGTAATGGAAAAAATATCGTACACACGAGCGCGGGAGTTTCCACATTTGTAACCATTCCTAGTTGAAGATGTGGACGAAGATTTAGGAAGAACCAAAAGCACAGAATGACCAGGTCAATGGAGAATAATGCTGATACTAGAAGTATTAACTGGAATTGTGCAGAAGCTCAGTCTCTCTCGAGCTCCCGGATGACATTATTATTTTTTATAAACGATGATAAGATAAGAAGTATGTATTCAATGGTAAAAATTCGCCGGAAGCATACGATGGGTTTCGTGTTTTTTGTTACTCACCAGGTATGTGTACCCAGTGGACTTCAACCACGTTATTATGAGGACGGGTACGAATAGCTGAAGCGTGGTAACAACCACGAAACCCGTCACATGCGTTCGGAAAATTTTGACCATCAAGCACATACTACTTATCTCATCGGAACTTTTCCTTTTTTCCGTAGAAAAGGAGGTTCATAGATAAATTTCCTGACTGTTATTAACCGATGGGCAGCCTACGCAAGAAGTCCTGTTTACTCTCATGACAAAAAGATGTGACAGGAAGTTAGCCGGCTCTTCAGGCCACAAGTGCAATTTGATTAAACGTCTATCGATCACTTGTGGGAATGAAATTAAGTCTCATCGCAGATATCTAACCATGTGTGATTTAATGAACAGTCCGGATGGTCGTACTTTTTATGAAGAGTATAAAATCATCTTGCTGGCCACAGGCTCTCAACACGTACCGAGAACAATCACACGGGTCACGACATCTTTCAATAGGAGTTACAGAAATGCGCAGCCGATATCACAGAGATCTAGCAATGAACGTGAATGTCATCGTCCACTTTTCATGTAAAGCTGAAGTGAATGCTCCAAAATGATCTGGGAAAACAACTCGAGGTGTATCACTTTCATTCTTTAAATCCATACAATATTTACCTTAGGAAGATGCGTTTGTTTAGGAGATTGATGATGTTAATAATAATAATAATCCTAATCGTAAACAACAATACACTAATGGTTTACGCTTAGGCTTAACTGGTACAAAACCACGAGGAGAAAAGGTAAGGGAGTGACCTACTTACTGAAAACGAATGCATCCATATTCAAACACCCAGCCTCACGATGCCTACGCTATGCGAACGAACAACCGAGTTATGAGTGAAAGGAAGGTGTCACCAGCAACACAGTTTTCTTACAGCTTTCACTGCCCTGTGTCATTAATTGCACATACCTCAGAGACAACTCAGCCAAACAACAACAATCACACCACCGAGCTCGATTAGCCGCTACCTCACCTAAAGTCTCCAGCCACGAACCCTGTGAGTCCCGAGGGCCTCAGCTCAGGAGAAGAACCCGACCTACAGTGGCCAACAGCTTGGTGAACGACTTTATTCCTCTACACCAAGTCATCATCTGTCCACCTCCCACCTTACGCCAGTCGGCCGGAGCGGCATCGGCAAATAGTGTTTGGTGTTGCAGACGACCAGCTGACACCCTCAGTACATGACCTAACCATCTAAGTCCGTGCAAATGTAAAGATCGACAGAAAGAACTCATTTGACAGTCACTACCAAATACCCACTTCCTACTCTATTCGCTGCTTACTCATTGGTGGCCGCCCCATGCGAGCGATCGAACGCAGAAATCGGTTTTCAAATATTTGAAGACGATTCGCCACCACTGTTCCCAACCATCAGAAACGATTCGCCTCTACACTGACCGGCCATGTTTCGCTGCCGCAATATAGTACAATCCTCCCTGTCACCTTATATACGCGACCCTTGAGCTTCAGAGAGAGGCCTCTCTATTACCAGAGGTGTCCTCGATTGGCGAGTGTAGCCCAGGCCTTGGAGATACAAGCTCCTGTTTCACTCCCTATGCCTTCACCGCCACTGATGCAACTCCCTGAATTTGCAAATCGGTTAACAACTTCCATAACTTCATTATCCAATATCGAATTTGCGTAGTCACAGCTACCTTGCAGAAGCCCTTTGTACATCGAGGCTACAAAACGCACTCGGAAACATTTGGCAGGGTGGGAAATAGACTCTGATATCGCTTGTATTGGTTGCGAAATGTCAAGTAGTAACACCTTGTCGTCACCATAATGAAGACTAGTCAGTCTACCACCAGGTAGGAGGTCTGCGTCGGCATCTTGTGAGTGCCGCAGACAGTCCTCCGTTGGTTCGTCCATGACCAAATTAAATAAAACTGGTAAAAGTGGACAGCCTTTAAGTGCCTTGCTTCCGATGCTGAAACTGTCTGGCAGTTCACCGCGAATCCCAAGATGAGCTGAAAAACAGGAATAAAGTGCCGATGGTATGTTCACAGACTTGAGCGGTGCACTATGGGAATTGTTGTTGCTGGTTTGAGATTTATTGAAGGGTGAAAATTTGATCGATAGATCTTGCTTGTTCTCTCCTAATATCTACCTCCTGAACTGCAATCGACTGACGAAGTATAATGGATGCCGGAACCCCAGTAATGACTGATGAAGCTAATTCTTCTATGCTTTTCACAAGAGTCCCCGACTCCCATCCTGACTATAAGAGCGAATTAATTCCTCGAGGTGCACTGACCTCATTTATAGATAGTACGTCTGTGTGGGCACACCCGTAACATCATAACAGTACAGAATCCAAAAAGATGGGGGTTAATTTTAACTCATGCAAAATTGCTCATAGTTGACCAATTCTGCGGCTAAACTCAGACGTCAATATTTGACTTGATCCCATACCCGATGACAAGGCCGACAGCACCTACTTGAGCGGTACCACATCTCACTCTCGAACTGCTCACCAAGGCAACGGTCGTGTTTTCTCGTTCGAACAACACACACTCCTATGGTCGCACTATCGTTGGAACAATGAATAGTGCTGAGTCATTCAGTGTCCGATTGTTAGTTTGGAGTAATATCAGTCATCTGTATGGTCTTCATTTAGAATCATATTGATTAGCCACCTGTTCGGCGACAATTCGTACCGTCAGCTGACATTTTCCACATCTCTACCAAGCGTCCAAATCCCGTGCATATTTTAGCAAACCTGTCAAGTCGATATAAGGCTGACATGTAACAAGCATGATGTCATGTATCACATGCCCACGAGAGAGAGAGAGAGTGAAAGTATTTGTGAGTCAGTGTTATTATCTATCAAAATGGTTGCATCTCCTATCCAACCTAGCTGTCAGCTGTTGGTACATTTCGGGTAAAGTCCGTTGGATGGACTTGTTCAGCATGTCAGCTGGTCCAAGAGTGACAGTAGTCACTTTTAGAATGTAAGCTAGCAGCTCCGGTGGGAACACTGTCTGGACGCTGGCAATATGACGTGAAAACGTTTCTCCATCTTCAAAACATACCCACTCTAAGTAGATAGAATCTATTACGATTACCAAACGATGGAAACATTCGGCACCCCGGTGCCTAGGTTTGCATACACAACTATGGCTCACAACAGTTTTCCACTTAGTATTGTACGTCGTCGTGGACTTTTAAAAGTATGGCTAGACCAGCTCATCGTCCTAATCAATGCATATCGCTGACTTTGAGATGTCAAATATGTACCGTATAATGGATCGTTGGTTAACTGCGAGTCGAACATATATGCTTGAGCTTAAAAGGGCTCCTGTGATCGTCGAACAATAAATTTCCTAAAGTAAAAATCCGAGGGGAAAAAATCCCGATCAAAATCAGAAGGGATTGAGCAATGTCAATATCGGCTGTTGTCAAGCCGCAAGTTTTTTTTGAGGCAACAAGCGGACAAACTTCACGAGAATGCTGTGGATTGGGCTTTGTTTGAATAGCGCTCGCATGGAATGGATTATTCATCACGGTACGAAAAAAAATCGTGATGCCATCATACGGTCATCGAAGGATGCTATGGTTTCCTTGAACTGTGCAGTGGCCCAATGTTATCCGGTCAGGTAAAAGCTAAGAGATTAGGTGACCAGACACGCCTCATTGTTTAGTCAACATCGTTATTTCCGGGTCACACTATAAGTGGTCTGGATGTGAACGAACTGCGGTTAGACCCCATGTGACTAATGCTCTGGAGGAGTCCAATAACTATTGAACCCAGCCAATGATAGGCGAGGTTGCTGCTGCTACGGACTCAGCGAAATGGTTTCTACTAGCATCCAGTCGTTGCGTTTTGTCTAGCGTCCTTTGTACAGCTCTTGTGTTTAAGTCAGTATATGATTTCGAATCACTTGCTGTTGCATCGAAAGATAATCATAATACTGGTCATTTGCTTCAGTTGGCTAAATCCATTTGGCGCTCCCTTTGCTTAGCATGCACGGTTTTCTTTGGTCTTCTGAAATACCGCGCAACAGAATCTCTAGACGTCCTGAATTTTCAGCGACTTCCACTACGTCTAGGTGAATCTGACGAGAGGCCAGAATATGATTTTTCTAAATCCATCAGATCACATCGCTGTGACAACGTGGACATTGAGCCTGCACGACGAAAGGCTTGTCCTATGGAAGTACGCTCACGCCGAAACAACTGACAATTGGACCCAGCAACCGGAATGCCCACTAAGGGATGATGCACACCTGGTTCAAGAGGTCTCGACGCTTAGGTAATCTGCCGACGTTGGACCGCCGCACTTGACTGAAAGGACCACGGCAATCTGGGATGACCGAATAATTTGGATGCAGCTAATGATTACGTAATTCAATTTTAACAGAGATCATTAAAATAAAATACCCTTAGCGACTTTCTAACAGCAGATGCTCGTTTGTTGTCAATAACGGCAACTGCTGCCTGGTTAGTTAAATGGATACAGCGGAACAGTAGGGCGATCGCATAATTCATCCGGTGTGTTCACAGTCAAACTGCAGGTCATGGCCGGCTTTTGATTAGATAAGCTAGTTGCACAATCACATCCGATTCGATCGAAAATCGGCAACCAATATCCCAAGTCAATACTTGTCCATCAGCTTATACTTTGTTGGGTCCATCAACGTTTATTATAACACGGATGTCCACAGTTTCATTCATGAAAATCAGGCTAATGGGCACCTTGAGATTGGTTGATAATATTGGCTAGCTAACCACAAACTGGGTGGGAAAGCCGGCATATGAAAAACCTTAAGTCTCCAGGTCTATCATGAAAACGTCACAGGTTTTGTTAAAGTGTGTTGCTAGCTTATTTTTTATCACGACCACCAACTCGTTGTGTTACACTTTGCACTACTTCTATCCAACACAGACGATTTGAGCATTATACAAACCATTAACATAAGTGGTTACCTAGAGCACACAAGAACAAGTGAGTTTTGGTTCGTGACCAAAATAATCCCGTATGATGTGGTGAAGAATTTACCATCTAAGTGAAAGGGCGAATCCCACGTTCTAGTCTGAACCGTTCAATCAACCTCACTTGATCAAACCTGGCATCATACACGTATGATAATAAGTGATTCGAATCAGCTGTCCAGAGAAACAGGTGAGACTTAAGTAAGCCGCAATATACTTCGTACTAGAATTTATGGCTGACATCACCCAGTCAATTCTCGCATCAATCTCTTGCGTGCACGAACTGTCCACTATCTTGAAAAACAGCATGCCTGGTATCCTTGGTGGGGGAGGGTTGTTTCCATGATATCCGTACTCAAAATCCTATTGTCAGGAAGTCATAGAGTGAACCTCAATTATACGAAATAAACAAACACACCCTACATGTGGTTAAGTTACACGCAGTCTCGACTGGATCCAGACTTGTTTTCTTGAGGGTTTCAGTAAGAACTGAAATGTATCTTACACACCCCAGTTGATTAAGTGTTGTTTACAGAAGCTAAAAACTGGCGTATCGACGTCCAGCAGCTGATAAATGAATTCACTCTCGTAACCTTAAGGAGCTGTCAAGCATTTGCTTATACTTGTTTGCCAGATTACTATGTAATTCCCAAGTCCTTCGGTCTATCTTACCCAAGGTTATATAGCTTTTTTATTCATTTCTTATGTCTTTCAGATCCACTGACCGAATCAACATGATTGTTGCATTAAAATAGCCTAATTTTAATCGTACTTGATAGTCAACTACCGACTGGGACGGCTGTACACTGACAGTCGAGTTGCATAAGTTGTATAAATCAACATTAAACACAAGCAGTACACAAGACGCTTGCTAGGTTATTCGCAGTACCGTGTATAGAAAACAATCCGGGAAAGTGAATGCTGAGCCATGTGGGTGATGCATACTGAAGTCGCTATGGTAGGAGGACTGACGGATAGGTTCCCGGGAGTTGTCTTAGATTAATGTTCCATTTGCAACTGTGTGCTGTTCATTTCCTTTACACAGGTATTGAGACTTTTACGTTGGGTGAATTTTCTGTGCGTAGATAACTTCAGATAATCAGACAGTAACAACACCAACTCGTAGACTGAAATGTCAAGGGTTCGAACTACGGTAATATTGAACACACATCTAGAGCCAAGCAACATAAAACTATAAAGAAACGTAATTAACGTTACATGTACACGTTAGAAATTGGTCATTTTTATGTCACCTCTCTCAGCTTCTGTATGGTTTGTCTGTTGAACGCGCACGCTTGACCTGCTTACCGTAAGCTAAATGTGTCAAACTATGTGGTCATTTCGGCAAATAATTTAAGCTGCAGTTTACGTGACCACGGTACTTCAAACATGTAGGTCATACTAGTAACCTGGCGATAGGTTGTGGTTTTACATGACGGGGTGCGATGACAACCACGTAAACGATGTGTATTCCATATAGAGAGATGACCTCCTGTCAAACAAATCCGGGATTTGAACGTGAGGACGACTCTTGAATTCGCCTGACAAGCCGGTCAACTTTGAGGTCACCGACACGTCGTAGTGATGATACTTCGCATTGGCAATTCAGGTTGTCTCAGGACGGCAATCACCTAAAAACTGATGCTGCTAGATTCCAGGCGAGAAGCTGGTCAAGGACCTGGGAGACCACAAAACCTAAGCAGTTATTCGATCCGCAAGACCAGAACTGTGATACTTGGTTTAATGAGAGTTCTGTCAGTTAACTAAGCGGTTTTAAGTTAGCGAATATTAGTGTGAATTACGTGCAAATACATGCATACAGTTATATAATTAGGCCTAGAGCCTAGCCAGATGCTTGTGGTTCAAGTAGCCATTCAGAAAGAAGATCACGAGGGGGGAATGGAAGAAATCTACAAAATGCGCTGAAGATAACAGAAACATTTAGAGGAATTGGCAATCTTCCGGATGTAGGATGTTTCCAGATGTAAATATGACCAATCAACAGATATTCAATTTGACAGGCCAGTTTATTCGTGTCTATCAACACAGAGATAGTCTAAGTCGACAGTTTCACTAAGACTGGTGGTGCAGTCGCACCATATTGAAAATCGGGTAAAACTCGAGGAAACAAAAGAATCTAGCGACTTAGTGTTCGAAGTGAGCAACCTCAATAAATCAAAAGGACAAAAGAAGAATTAAGTGGTGAGCCGCTAGACATCAGGTCAATGTCATCTGTGCAAACAGACACAGGGTGGGTGTGGGCGTGTGAGAAGCATGTAACCAGCTTTTTTCAGGTTAACTGAGACAGTCACGTGCAGACAATAAAAAGTACCCACGATGACCCACAGTTTAAGCTCCCGATCATCATCTGGCGGACACATTTGTGTACGAGAAAGAAACAGGCAAGTCTAGCCATATGTTAGGGGGACTGATCGATAGTCCAGTCACCGAGAGAGTTGGCTGTTCAATCTTTGTTTGAATGATGAGTCTGTTAGAATTACTGTAAAACAGGACATACGATGGGTAAGCATCAAAGGAAACAACAAATTCGGTTGGAAGGAAAGGTAGACGGACCAGCGCAGAGCTGACGAGGGTAAACGTCCACACAAACAGCAAGATCAATCCAAACGTTACCATCCTACTGTCACAAACTGTGACAACTGACAATGCAAGTAGCCAATTTCCAACATATGCACATATGGCATACACTTGATATCTCTGCTGTTTCTTCTGTCAACTAAAATTCAGTGTATCCTGTCCGGTTATAGAACTTCCGCTAGGAGGTTTGAATAGGTTGATTACTCAGTTTGGCTGTTCACCAGACAGAAATAAATTGTTTACCTGTGATGTTGGGCATGTAGGTCATCAGTGGGAAAATCAAATCGACTGCAAATTAAGTGCCTAGAAAAGAACAAACTTATTAGAATGGCCTGTAGATATGATTGATAAATGCATTTGAGCGATAATGGGTCTTTTCCAAAATTTGATTTAACCCTAGTTTAGGACCTAGCGAAGACGAACGATCATATATATATATATATATATATATATATATATATATATATA
>QNGE01000111.1:108045-153349 GCA_008508345.1 Paragonimus westermani
ATATATATATATATATATATATATATATATATATATATATAGTTTGCATAACCACGTGATCTTTCGGTCACAGTCAATCGTTGGGTTCAATTGACGGTTCACACTAAAAAACAAATGGTTTTGAATCTGCATAACCAGAATTACTTTTGCAAATAAAGTCGGTGAAAACCACAGATCGGTTAGCTATCGACATCAGCTAACGTGTCATACCCTAATATGAGAGATGTTACGCGTAAACAAAACCAGTATCAGTTTCAAACTTCTTTCAAAGTTCGGTTGTCACAAAACCGAGCGTTCGATTACGCAGCGACAAGTCCAAAAAGAAATACCCTCATGGAGTACAATATTTTGTATGTCGAATAATCCATCAAAGAACTAACTCTCCGCGAACCCTAAAACCGAAGCACTGCGGGGTTAAGGCCGGACCAGTCCCCTAAGTAAAAACGGTACGATAGTCTTGTCGGACCAAACCCAACTTTTTTGTTCACGGGCCGCAGGGCGAATCATTTAAGTACGCAAAAGAATTCCTGAATCATCCTCACACATCGTTCTAGCATACGAAGATGGGGTCCCTACTTGAAGTAGAAACCCGGTAGTCCAAAGTTGGTCAGGCCGACCTAAGAATTGAGCGCCAGGCAATATTGTATTGTTCCCTGAACCAACCGGACAGTGCACTAGCCTCAGCTGTTTCGGTGTGCGTGTGTTAAGGAATTTGTTGGCAAATCTGTTTTGGTAGAATGTACGCCAAACCAACGTCCATCAATGGATCGCTGGGACGTGTGTAGGACGCTCTTCAGTAATGACTTCCCACAAATCGCAGTAGAACATTCGCAACTGTGTCGACTCAGCTACGGAGTTTATTGCAGATCCTCGAAAAGGACGTTTCTTTCTTTCAGTGGAAAATTTTAGGTGAGTCAGATGAAGAAAAGCGACGAATCTTATTGTCATGTGGTCTTAGTGACCGGTGTTAGTCACCTTGAAATTTGACAGAGAAGATGGAACAAAGGAATTAAGCGGTCTTGAAAACAGGACTTAAGTACAACGCAGAAAATGTCAGTCAGCAGGATAATTCTTTTTTGGGAATACCGTATAGTAAAAGTATACCAGACAAAACCACATTATTAGCCATGAGTGGATGTTTACTTTGGCTGTCCTCACAAGGCTAATTAACTATATTGCTAATGTCGCACTCATATCAAACAGGTCCCAGATGACCAGTGAGTCCTTTTTAAGAGAAGAAACAAAACTGCGATCCTCGAAAGTTGCTTACTATTTGGGAACAACAGTACCGTTATTCCAACTGAGTACTATGCATCGCCGCTGCATCAGGTGAACTGAACAGATTATTGTTGATGAGTAGAAGGAAACACTGATTTATATAACTTGAAGATCACTGACATCTGATCACAACTGTTGCACTTCCGTAGATTTCTTTCCTTTGAAAGCAATCGGGCAATCAGAACGCTGCTCACGAACAAACGTGGTTACACGGTGACATACAATAAGCTGGTAGTACCTATTGTGAAGTTAGTGGCGCAATGGCCTCGTGAAAGCGTGGCTGGAGTTTAGATCTCAGTAGCGTTCTGCATCAATTACGATCATCAACAAGAACAAGTTCGAGTAAAACAAACTGTTTTTCAGGTTAGGATCAGTTGACCTCGATTTGGACGTGAAGATTGCTTGCGTCCAAATTTATAAATCTCAGTCACTTTTGCCATAATGAAACTAACTTGCCGGCCAAAACCTGTAGCCAGTAAATTTATTTTGTTGTGTTGTCGCATCATATATGCTGTGTGGTTCTATCGACCAACACTAATTACGTCGTTATCCAAGTAAGTCCGAATGGATCATACTTCAAAAGTGAGTGACTTTAATAGTACGGACAAACGGTTAACGACCGTCACAACTCTTAAATAACACGGTACAGTTTGGTCCCTCATGCCCTTCAGGAGAACTGTCACGTTTACATGTTTGGGCTGATCACGTTTTAAACAGGTAGTCTACCAAGTAGCACGGCGCTTCCGTGAATTAGATAAGTGCGGAGTTGTGTCGAATGTAGACCAATTTGATCCAGTGAATTTGCCACTAAGTACACAGAGTAACATCATTGGTTCATTTGACCGTAACAAATTCGAAGTTTAGTGGAGTTGTCCTCTGTTGGTGTTTGGATGATGCCAACATGAGAACGTTTGACTGACAGATCGAAAGAATAGGGGATTTGGAAGATATAAAACTTTCCTTCATTCGGTTGACATCCTTGAATTAACTTTGGTCCTCCATCATCATCCAATAGGTCTTCATCAATTACTACTTCGGTGAGTGCCTTTCTACACACTGTTTCTGTGTGCAGTTTTGGTGTAAACTCGTTCACTTTGACAGTTCGTAGGATGTATGGCTCCACAATAAAACGGTTGCGAGGGTCGCACAGCCAAATGTCTACCTAAGAAAGCATGTAAACATCATTCCATAGGCTTAGGTGACCGCCAATTTGGAGGCACTAGTCTTGTGAGAATACAAAACCCATTCTCACTCGGGGCTTCAATTCGAGGCATGAATCAACATTAATGACGTGCCGTATACATTCACGTGACCCGACTTAATGGGAAAATATAGCGGCTTGTTCAGTTTCAAGACAGTTTCACATGAAGCACAACAACAGACTGGTAATGCACAGAGCGAGGCCCGGATAAATGAGATGGAGGCATATTTAAAAAAATAAGTATTTGAATTGTGTAACATCTGACGAACTGAACAGTTAACCCGTGTGAGCTAACGCTGGATCATTGATTTATAAATGAAGACACCCATTAACTGCCAATTTCAGCGGTCGCTCTCTCAGTAGTAGGCGTGACTGAGGTTCACCGCGTACGCATTCTCGATGAGTGGCAACAACCACGAAATCGATGGTGTGCTTCCGGTTAATCTTAACGATCAGGCGCATAGTTTGTATATCATCTCACCGTAAAAAAACTTAGTAGCCTCAGTCGGGTGTCAAGTAGTAGTGAACGACACATGGTCGTTAGTTCATGTACATATGCGTAAATGCGTTCGGCAACACAGAACCATCGTTGTCATTGACCTCTTCATTCAAGCACACTTCCATATGGACCTGCTCAAGGTCACTAACAGAAATTAAAGTTTAAAACAGCCGTGAGACGCACAGCCGGGTCAGCGGTAAACAAAAGAAACACAAGACACAGATGAGAACGCAGGGCGAGATGTGTCAAGTTGTACTTAAGCAAGACGGTTTATTTCACACAAGAGTACTGATGCTGAAGTGTTTTACGCTTAAAAACATTCAGTGTACGTTACACGCTAGAACCGGACGCTCTGCACAATGCACATAGACATCAGTCTAACACAGAATCGGCATAAGAGCTGTTTTTAAAGTGTTCTTAATATCACTTTACATGGTCTGATCCCGAACCAGATTGTGCTAAGAAACTGTTGTGAAATCACCCACCTATCAGGTCATAATGGTACACCCCGAAAGACCGCCTGCAATTGCCCATATAATCTACAAACATGAATTGTGAACTGAAGTTCACCTGGAATAAACGGGAGATCGATAAAAAAAATCTAGCTGGATTGACATCCACATTTTAACAACCGAAATTTTCAGTCACTTGTTAGCAGTAAGCATAACGGCTTCTAGCCACTCAGTTGGTCACCGGTTTAAACATAAAAGACTGAGTGCATTAAGTACATGACGTTAAGTTTGACTAACAGAACGATGAGCTATCATGGCTCAATACAACAGTGAAGCCAAATCTGTCCAAGTCTCCGGTTTCAAGCCAAGGAAGGTCTACGGACAGCGGAGACCACGACTGCATTCCGACCCCAGCGACCGCATCACACCCGATAAAAATGATCGCTCTGTTGATGACCGAAGACCGTACAAATCGTTCACTTTGTTGTCCAGACCAAATTTGCCTCGTCAAAACAACAAATTCGCATGTGCGCTACACCTCACCATCACACCCAACTCACCTAAGTGCGTGCGTTTACGTTGTGTTGCATTCGCATTGCACACGTGTGTCGACCCACGGTACGCCTTGTTTACACTATGACTCCATCGGACCTAGTGCAAGACTAAACTTGCCAGCTGCTAATTTAGCGAGACAAATGGATGAACATATCCTCCTTACAAGTAAACATGCGCGACATTTGATGTGCAATCCACAGACAGATGGGTTGTGCGAGTTTTTGTATACGTGTACGAGGTGGATGAATGTCAGATCTGGCGACCATTGAACAGCCTAGAGAACGATCATTTCACACTGCCAAAAGGATTTCTGAAATTACGTTTTTCAGGGTTAAGAGAGAACATTGGATGAGGCACCGGTCGCTATCGGGAACCTGTTCATGTTTCTTAATATCTTTTCACAAAGGTAATTACAGAAGCCGAACGTGTAGGTGGATAAATTTTGTGGTGCATATTGTTGTATGATGTGTGGTACCACCTAAGAATTCCCAAGATCCTTGCCAGGAACATTCCAAACGGTTACAGAGCCTTACCTTACTTTACTAAAAGAGAATAACCGACCACATCTTATGAATAACTGACTAAGTTGCCTGTTCAAATTAATCGACCCCTTGATCACCGCATCACAGTCAACATCGAGCTGTATGGTCAAGCTTTGGCTTCAGTGAACGACAGACGGCAGAAATGAAAACTTTGGTCGCCTTTGGTGACGAATTCCGGGAGAGTTTCCATGATCATGATAACGCTCGTAGTGAATTCTCAGGTGTGTATCCGTCAGTAAATTTTTGGTAATGCTTCGGCACTCTACCATGCTACATTCCGAGAGAACACCAAGCCCGTTTATCCCGTGATTTCACTACTGTTCGGACATTGATATGCGTTCCCGAAGACCAGTCACACACGAACCACTCATTTTCAGCCCACAGTAGTGCCCGATTTATTAACGGAGGCTGATGATCGAAACATCATCGTGAAAGATCCAAAACTGTATGCGTACGGTCAGACTGTAATAAGAATCCTGGCTTAATTCAAGCGGGCACTTTGGTTCATCATCATCATCATCGTCGTCGTCACTCTCATCCTTATTCACTTAGAACAGTTTAACTGTTCGATCACAAAAGATCCTATTCAATCTGCCTTTGTTATACACGTTTCATCTCATGCCCGTGAAATTTGAGACGTGAATGCACCTAAGACATTCATGAACGCTGTATGGTTTTGGTGATCTAAGCGACATCCGGCTGTGCTTGAGAGATACCAACGAAGCTGTACTGGAGGGACTGTGGAGATTATCAAGCTGAATAAACACCGCAATAAAAGACGAACTATCAGCGATGAGAATCGCACAAATAGAAGCTGACCGATATTGCCCGTCATCTAGGAGTTGATTTTAAAAGCCCAAGAGATACAGTAACCGAAAACGAAGAGGGGATAATTAAAATAAGCAGATTCGAGGAATCCGTGGTTGTGTGGCAGTTAAGCATCAGTGTGAATCACTGATGTGCTGCTGCCTATGATGGTGATAATTCACAATATGGATGTGATTATGCTGTCAGGAAGTATGGGGAAATATAAGTTAATGTAAAACACCATGTGCAAGCTAAATTGACAATTAAATAACCTTCAACTGATCGCTCGGTTTATTGTTACAAATAGACCTGTAGTTCAACCAAACTGGACTCAATCGTTTCAAACGTGAAACAGAGGCATTCACAACAGCCCATGTAGCTAGGGGAACAACATTTCTTTCCTTCGTGTATACCCTGCTGAAAAAATTTATACCATCTGGCGTTCCAGAACTCTCCAACGATCCGAGAAGAGTAAGCTTTACGTGAACACATATCTTGAATTATATCCCAGACTAGTTGTGAATTTGTTTAACAGTTGTTGACATGTTCCCGCAGAGTGAACAAATAACCAAACATACCAGTAACATTTTAGATCAATAATGCACCAATACACCATCGGGGGTCCTTTTCTGTTAACCCTTTTGAAGAAGCATTCAATGTACGCAAAAGAAAAACCAAGAAACTTCTGCAAAAAACCAAGCTAATCAAGATGTCTCCAGTGGGCTCGAAATACACCACACGTGTTTTTGGTATTCAGGTTTTTCAAAATCTAACGTCAATGACATGTTCTCACTTACAAACGTTTAGAGGGCTTGCAGTTTTCTTTTAAATATTCATAAAAGAGCGTTAGTACAAAGCATGTAGTTTGCATTGTTCCCAGTTGATAAGAAATGTTGTGGAGGTTCATGAATCACATAGCGGTCGCAAACCAATCCAATTAGCCACGACGGCAGGTGAACTAGTTTAATCGGATTGTTGACGTGCGAAACGGGTGATATTTACCAAAGCAGGTTGAGTTAGGGACGATGGTGGCGGTGGCTCCGCCGGTGGCGGAACACGGAAAATAATTAGGGAGGAAACAGAACGGCAAAACTCTTATGCGGGAGGATCAAAACTCCACAAGAGGTGAGTTTTGAATAGATCAATCACAGAAATTTGTATTCGCTTTGTGTAAAAGATACGTAAGATCTACCGATTGCCTTCGTTGACGGTGTAGCGGTAAAAATAAGTATTGTTTGATTCAGAAGGCTAGTCGATCACCTCGGTTTTGGAGCAATCGCTTCCAGGTGTGATGTGGAATAATCATCCAGTTCTGAAGTGTTACTTGATGAAAGCTGAAAAGTGACTTACCGATAAAATCAAAAGCAAACCCAGTGGTAACAATTACCTAGCAGTTGTTCACAATATTCCTTTGCCTAATCCTTGATCGATGAGCCACCGCTCCCGAGAGAATTGTGAGTTTTGATAAGTGTCCACACCACGAGTCTACACTTTTTCAACGGACTATGGTTGTTTAGATATTTGGTTGACAATTTCATAACTAAAGATGCATCTGATCGGAAGATGGCGACTCATAAAGCTGTACATCACGGCAATATGAACCAGGCACTAATAGCGTTGAAGTGATCTTGATGTTTTCTGATTGACGATTTGACGTATAAGTTGGGATTGGATTTATGTCTCAAGAACACGCAAAAAATGAAGAAAATTCCGATCGAAGAGCGCACTAAGTTCACTCATTCTGCGGAATAAAATCTAATGTCCGAACACAACATATTTCTAGATAGCTTATAGAAAGAGCTGCATGATGGCTGGAACCGTACAACCAGCGCAAAAGAGGCACGGTATTAGCTTGGCTTTCCTCGCCGCTGACTGTACATTTGTGTAGGCGCACCCATTCGTAATATCCATGGCCTTGTTGGCCCACGCTGAACATATGGTGAAGCCAAATGAACGGGGGCTAGGCTCAAGGCTGTAAAATTTCCGAAATATCTCAAGGCGTAACTGTGCGTAACGTGGTAACCAATATGTCGGGTACTCAGCAATGGTCTCCTACACGACCGATACTGATAAGGCAATGTGGAGAGGGGACAGCGGTAGCCATGTGCATAATCTAACTGGTGCCAACTACCCTTGTCCGGTTTGACTCACCAATAGCGATGTATGTAATCAGGCTAAACATCAGTAACATGTGAAAATTTGGCGGGATTTAAAGAATTATGTAACCCTTCTAATCAGCTATCTAACAATGTCTTGCTGGATAATTAATTCCATTCAGCAAAATGAATGAACTGTGTATTTGATCAGAAGTACTCTCATTTGTCGTGGACTTTTGAAGAACAAACCAAACTTTTAGCTACATATACATAATGCTAACAGAGGTCAGAAAACGATTCATCAGACAAGTAGGCTAAACAGTCAAACGTGATCTCTAAACCATGGGAGATATTTCAGTATGTAGTTTTGCAGATGTGTTCATCAGGAGGTTAGCCAACTCCGAACATGAGATTCGGCAAGAGTTGAACTAGCAACATGAACTCCGCGCCCTTACGTGACATGTGCTCAACCAGCTGAGCTATGGAAACACGTCTGGATCCTTGATATGAAATCAGAAAGCCCCTGTCACAGTTTAGCTGGTAGGATGAATGTGGCGTATGGACATTCGTCTCCAGTCTTTAGTTCAACTCCAGCCAAACCCCGAACTTCTCAAACTTGGACCTTTTTATACCTTCGAGTCACAAGAAGTTAAAGTTCCACCTTCAAACTACAAGGTGTTCGTCGCAGTGCGACAAAAGATGTCCAAACCGAGACAGTTTTATTGGGCTGAGGTAGGAACCATCAAAGAAATCGAGGCTTGAACATGAGATTGGCAATCCGTGAAGTTTTCCGTGAGCTACCTTGGGGTATTTACCTCAGATGATCTCTAACCTGTCCCAAGCAGCACATCTCAAATCCAATCTTGAACACAAATAATCTTGCAAAAACCGTTGTCCAGGTGAGTCCTTTCTGATAGATTAGCCTACTGCAGTTAACTTAGCGCACAGTACGTCACTCTCGTGGAACGTTGAGGGGATCATTTCCCTAACCAACTTTTTATATCAATACAACCTTAGTTTGCCGCCATTGCCTTTACAAAACTTGACGATATCCAGGCCATAGGTAACTTATTAGGTTACATGGTAGCAGGCTCTACATTGTATGAAAGCCGCAAAAACTCATTATCAGCAACGGAATAACACATCGTTGAAAACGCTTCCGACAAATGGGTTACTGTCACGACACTGTAGCGTATACCCACATAGACACTCGAATGAATCAGTACATGCTCTGTGACTGGACCCCATACTGTTAATTGACCTCAACCAGTGTGCCAGCGTGAAGCAAGGCGGACAAACTCAACTGTGCTGTTAGCATGAACGGTGGTTAGGAGACGACGACGTGGACAGAATTAAACATGAATACGAGAAAAATAAACTCGTGTCACAACTATGCCCACGACTCGAAAATGTATGATCGGGTTCGAGCTATCGTGGCCTTGATTGTCCCTCCCTAGATTTAGGCGACTGTTCAGTACTAATCCTCTCATGTGTGAGTAAGCGCGACGTACGGTAACAAGTCTTAGCTTTCAAATGAAGTTTTCGTTGGGCTGTGCTGCTTTCAAGCTCTCACTTAGGTTTTGGGCAGGCTAACAAGATGTCTATCACGCACGACGTAGTCACGTGTTCACATACACCGATATGAGCATGTCGGAGAACTATGACCAGACCACAACAACCAGCTACCATAAGTCTTATTTGATGTGAGCGGACAGACTGTCCAATTCTGGTGAATGTGTGACGGTCATGATCGAATTACGAAACTCGTTATACCAGTCGACCGATCGTCTTCTCCAGGATGGGTCATAACTGTATTCTGATCTGGTTTTGAAGTCAGTCAACTGATGATAGACTATGTATACGCCCTTTCAAAAAAGGCTTCCGGTCTCAAAACAGTACAAACCAGATGGGCGATAAAATGGAAGTCGTGTAGCCATCTTAGATTACGAAACCCTCATCAGAATCGGCGAATTCGGTCTAAAATTAATGGACCAGTAATGCGCTGCATGGTCGTACTGTCACCTGCAACCTTCAAACGTTCTAAGAGATTACGTTTTTTCAAGCTCTCTGACAATTGTGTACGTTCGTTTGCTATTCACATTCCAGTCTAATACCAGATAGCAAAATCTTTCAATCAAGCCTCATCATCAAATATAGCTGTAATATAAAGCACCTACAGAGTACATGGGTTTTTAAAACGACCTTTCAGTAGCCAAAACCTTCGTTCAATGGAGAAGTAGAAATGTCACACTTGCATGTTCCCTTGTATCATCACTTCCAACTCTGACTCATGTCTTCCGTTGCACAGTCCCTTGTAATTGATAACTCGCGGAGAACTGTGTCTGGACATGAACCGTGCATGCTAATCTTTTATCTGTCCCACTAACATTGGATTCGTAAAAATAAAGCTTTAAAAAGCAGAAACATTAGGTAATATAAACAAATAAGACAAATCATTATTCAACAAGTTTGACGGTTCTGCAAAGAACTTCTAATCATCAACCGGAATTAAGAAGACAATTACTGTTGCCCCTCACAGTGATAACGCAATCTCAAAATTAGTCAGAAACGAATCCGAAAAGGCGTTTGCACATGATGATTTCGCTGTGCACAATGTGGGATCAACAGCGTAGTGGTCAACACGGTTGCATCATGAAAGCACTGCCAAAAATCGAATCCCGGTCATGGCAAATAGATACACTACTGACGAGCTCTAAATGAAGCGAAACTCGGAAATGGTTCTCTTTTCAAAAAAGATTAACTGAAAACTCTATGGAAATGCGAGGACTGCGACCAACTTTGAGTGCCGTTTGAATCATATTACTTACCAGATTAAAGGTGATTACAATTTGACTGGAAAGCGCTGGCCGATTGACCAGTTGTTGCGTCGCGGTCGAACAAGCGTGTGGTTGTGTGCTAATTCGATTAAACTACACGTTGAGTCAATAGCACAGTGGTCAGCAAGAGAACCAGTGTTCCGGTTAGAGTAAGGATGGACGACAGCGATCGGTTTTAACAAGAATTAAGCTCTGACCCAGTCTCGTTTAGGCTGAGGGGTCTAATGTGACTACTAAATCTATCATCGCGTTGCTCACAAAGTGGGCTGAAATCTTAGGCAAGTGGTAACCATTGCTGTCTGAAACGTGTTCACCGGGCGGAAAATTCGTCTGAGAACCGATTAATTCAGGCGAGGTTGCGCGGGCTGTGAGGTAAGTCATGGGTCAACTGAGAGAAAAGTGGTCGTAAAATGTCAATTGAAAAAAGTGACCGATTCTTTTCACGGCGCACAAAACGACCTACACGAATATAACCAAAACTAGTCATAAGGCAGCTTTTTCAGTGGAATTCATTGGCAGCCGCTTGAGGTTTTAATAGAACGGTTTAACATCCCACACTAATGACATTAAACTTCGTCAAGTAAACGGCGGGACGCACGCGTCGTTTCGGCGAGCACCGGTGGGAAACTAACCGTGTGATAGAACTCCGTAATGTCTCCCAAGACTGATTGCCGAGAGTTGTGATGAAGTCGACATTCTTCCATGGGCTGCAAACGTGTCCCGTAGAGAACGCGGTAGACTCGCGTACATACCCCATACAATCCGCCGGGACCGTTTGCAGGAACTAAGTCGCGCCGTAATTCCAGAAGAATCGGGGAACGAACTTCACCTTCTGCAGTGAGACCAGCAGGCGCATACAATGCTGGTTGATCATTCCATGCAATATCTCTGATTGGCCTCAACAAAGGCTGTTGTGTGTAGGATGAGTTCGAGCCGACGGTCAAGGTAAGTCCCGCCAGAAAGACTAGTGATGTGAACGGTTGTGGGAGAAATGCCATCGCTCATGCACGCCTGTGTAAATGAAAGCGGTAAAAAGTCTAATTCAGATAGTTCCGTTGGGCGCAACATTCCATGCTTAGCGGTGCACACGGTGGATTCCGCTGAGACATCTGCTCCATGTGTGCTGTCGCAGTAATCCTTACAATTCTGACGGTACGGACGTTTTGCCAACGGTGCCAGTCACCAATCTCACGCTAGAACAAGTGCCATTTTGATTGGTTGACTATTCCCTCTGGCCGGTTGGCCACACAGAACGGACCAATCACGTTTGAAGGTTGGATACGACGCCAGACGTCGCTTTCGCGCCTGACATTGTGAGTCGCTGGGCTGTGTTGGTTGCGCTGGCAGTTGGCTGGCGGCGAGATCTCGTGACGTTAATCGTGTTCTGAAAATGCCAGCCTGGTGTCAGTAACACGACCCATTCTGTTTCGGAACGAACAAAGTCAATTTCTCGCGACTGCACTCAGCATTTTAATGGCATTCGAAAGTTTTGGTCGCACTGTTCATTCGACAACACGCCTGAAACATCGTTATTGGTCGATTAGGCGAAAAAAATGCAATCCATTACATTAACTACAATGGGTAGAGTAATGTATCCACAGGCTGGCGGAAGTATATGCTGATCTTCAAAAAAACACTGAGTTCCAAACACTATTGGTTAGAGGGCGCTAGTGGCTGAGAAAGGTAACGAGTAAACAATGTTTCCAGGTTAATCGAATTTCGTAGACCAGGACAAGCTTTACTCCGTTATGACGCTACCAAGAGTATTTTTGGAGAGGCTGATCGATATAACCTGAACATCATTCACAACCGATTTCAGCTTTCGCGTTCCGTTTCCAGTCAGCCCTCTTCGAAAATAAACACCTTGTTCGAGTTCAACTTTTGCTGGAACTTGTCAGTGGTCCATATTCTTCCCACGTCCGGGGTTAGAACTCCACCCATGCTATCATGAAGCAACCGCGTTTCCCGCTGTGCCACTGACAACATGACCGTATTACTATATGAAAACGCTCAGACGTATTCGCTTGTGATTAACACCTGGGGACTGACAGACGTTTGTTGCACCCTGTAACAGGTTTCAATTTCGATACGGTTTTACATAACAACGATTAAGTCTCTATTTTAAGGAGAGCTGACGGTGAATGCTCGAAAAGTAAAGTTTTCGTTTTTGCATTTAGATACTTCGAAAAATCCTGTTTAGATGACCTCCACAATTCCTCAAAGTTGAATCCAACTCTGTGCTTGGTCGAGCCGGAATCGTGTTCAATTTGAAGTATACCTAATCAGACAAACTTGGGTTGGCTCTATTTCAGGTCTCATGCCCACGAACGATTCAGGCAGGCACGTTTACCCCACAGTAAGCCAGTCATTTGATTGGTTAAACGCACTGTCGAAACCCATGTGATCACGTGTACAGGCACAGAGACTGATACGTTGGCAGCGTAAACAGCTTAACGATGGGAAGTCCTGCTGCTGCGTCAGATGCATTTTGCGCGTAAGCGAACACAAGAAGCAAATTAATGGTGGCTACGGTGGCTGTGATAATCACTTTGAATCAGTGGCAAATACTAGTGGGACAAAAGGTAGAACTTAATTGAACCAGAAATCGCCGACACAACAAAGTTGCTTCTGGTTCGCTGTTCGTCCAAAAGATATCTCATGGAGACTCGAATTAAGGTTTGGTATACTTACTCTGTTTGATAGCGGGTGAGTTGGTGACATCATTCTTCGGTTAGCCTGTCACATTGACCGAAGAAACAGGATACCTGCCCATAAAAATTACCACAAGTGGCTTGCGCTAAACCACCTGTAGTTCCACTCACACACACCGTATTCAGTATAGACCCGAAGGACTAAGACCTGCAGCTGAGGCCTGATAACAAATGGCTATTTCATTAACAGTCAGACATTACTCTGCGTATCCGAAACAGGAACCATTTGATAAGTATGTAACGGTCTTCTGACACAGTGAGATGGAGTAGCAGCCCACCGAATTGAGTCAGATGGGGTACTGTCTTCAGTGCACATAACAGCTTGCATATGCAACAGACTCCAAGCAGTAAGCCGGGTTGTATAACATTTCAGAACAAAAACAAATTTGGAGGTGACGTTAACTGCAGTGTATTAGGAAGTATGATCGTCACTGCACGTCAGAGGTGATACCTAGCTAGATAGGGAATTATACTGTAGGACATGGTCTGTAACTTACGGATAAGCGATTGAAAGGCTACCTGCAACCAACTTAGTCAGAAGTATTCACACAGACTTGTGTGGAAAACCTTCAGCTACAACAATGGACTTCAAACGAAGTTTCAATTTAGAGCTGTCAATTAGGAAAACTGTGCCGTTATTACGGAAATGTGTCATTTGGTTCCCAAGTAAAGACCCATACGAAACGTGATGTTCTCAGGAAGTACCAAACAATCGTAATATCCTACGTCTTCAATTTCATTCTACACCGTTCGGATGTGAATCCGAACTTGTCCCGTAATGTTATTCAAAGCAGGTTTGTATAAACTCGTCATGTGTGTATTCATATATCGAAGACTGGTGAATATCACTCTCGCCATGTACCAGCACCACGAAACTTCACACCTTTCATTGAAAGCACTGTCATTCAGGAACAGTGTACTTACATGACCAATTTAACATTATTAAATATCGTTTGGTTTATGTGAAATTTGAACCGGTGTTTCATTCGGAACGGATAACAGTTTGTATTACGTAAACCCGTTTTTTGAATTTTTGCCCATTAACAAAGAAAAATCGCGTCTCTATTGCTAATGATTTTTGTGCGTTTTTTTTCCACTAAGACGTTGGGCACAACGTAGCAACAAACGAACGATCTCACTTGTCAAAACAGCACCGCCACAATATAACTGAACAAATCACCGGAATGAATGATTGGACAACCACAAAAGGTTCAATTGTTATACTGTTCCTAACACACCAAATACGAGTTGCTACCACACAGGCTGAATAAGGTTAGAATTAACAAATGCTACCCACATGAAAAACATTTTACTTTGGTAGCTGACTGACAAAAAAAACAAGCAAGGTGGGCATCGTTCCTAAAACGGTAAAGTACACATCACACAGTCAAAGCTAATTAATAAGCCGCCATCATTTGCATGCCAGTCAAATTGATGTAGTAAAACAAAACATCACAATCACAGTTAAATGATGTATCGAGAAGAGGACAGGCACAATCTAAACGGAGTGGGAAAATGGTAGACTTCAAAAGTTGATATACAAATAGGTGGTCTGTCAACCACTAACGGTTTCTGTCACTGGTATGAAAACAGATAAAACTACAGTGGTTGTGCGATTGGGAGTGGCTTTTTATTTAACGAATAGCTGGAGGTCAACGGCGTTTGAGGTGGGCGAATTTTTTCCTGTTCTTTTGCCATCATATTTTACAAGAGAGAGAAAGATCTTTGTTCATACATTCCTGTCTCTGTGTTGGTCGATGAAAATTGTGATGGACGGCTTGTGGGTGTAAATAGGAAGTGAATGGAACTAGATAAAAGATAAATTCAATGAGGTTGCCGGCTAAAGTGGTTTTAGCAACGAACACTGAAACACACTGAAACAACATTCAGTCGAATACGCACATTCGATGACATGTGAAACTGAGTTACTCTATCGATGTTGTGAATCCAGAAGGCGGACGACACAAAGGTTGTTTTATTGGAGAAACCAATACACTACTTAAGCCTCTCAACGGGACTAGGGACAAAAACACTCATTTGCACACCGCACTCTTCTGAGGATGCTCCAGTCGCTTTGGATACCATGTCTTAATTCCATCATGTGGTGGAAGTCATTAAATGTCATTCCGCCTTCCAACGATCCTTCCCATATGTCTCCCGTATTTATCCCTTAATCATTTCGATCAATGCGGCTACTGAATAGTGGTGTGAGTAGTATGGTGCGACCGTCTATCCTCACTACATCGGTTGGGAAAACTGTAGCGCTGGGTTTCTCCCACATATGTGCCGAGGGAGTAATATTCTAGAACTCAACTATTTCAGCCATTACCACGAACTCGATAATATGATAATCTGCCAATCATCGATAGGACTGCGTTGTTCCACCGACGAATCGACATTATGGTTAAACAGTGATGACAAGAATGAACTAGTGTATATACAACAAGTTCACAAGAGATGGTTAAAAAATTTTCAGTGGTCTTACATGCGCAGAAGCATTCTCCTAAAGCACGACGACAGCGCACGTTGCAGAGTAGTCCAGTAGATAGCGTTGCATCACTGCATTATGGTCATTTTGAGTTTCTCCAGTGTTTGTGGACGTCCCGTGTAGATGTCGTGTTTGAGGTAGCCAACAGTCATCTGTTGATATACTGCGGTGGACTATTCCTTTGAAAATCATGAACACTGTCGAATGTGGCAATCTCTTCATCTGACCTCATTATTTACGGGTAATCGATCGCTCACGTAAATGCCTTATATTAAACTCGCTAACGCGTATCTGTGACTAATCACTGAGTCACGCAGCAAAATATCCACTCTGTAGTGCTCCACTACACACAAACCGAAACCTCAATCCGGTGAGTGAAATCCGCACTATACTTTATCAGATTTCCTCCACAGGTTTATACGTGGTTACAGGAGCGGGGAAGAATTTGCTCATGCATTTCTGTCTCCGTGTTGCTTGCTGAAAAATTATTATGTAGGGCTTATATGTGTAAATAGGAAGTGAACTGCTACAATGATTTCAACAACGAACACTGAAACAACACCCAATCAGATATGTGTAGTTAATGTCCTGTGAGATTGAGCTTGTATGAGGGTTAGGAAACTTGTAGTACCGGTTGTCTCTGACGTATACAATGATTAAGTAATTTTTCACAGCTCTCAGTGGCTCACGTAAGCTATAACCCCACGATTCATAACCCAATGTTTGAATTATAATGTTAAACGACGTGTTGACATTTCTTAAACCACTTGCATGAATAAATCATTGTGAAGCAACATAAACGGCCACTTTCGGCAACATAGTTCACAGATGGGCGGGCAGCACAATCTATGGTTCTTGTAACCTCGTGCTACGTAGAACCACAGACGATCACACAGTCCGGGGGAAAAACTGTCCTCGTAACATAACTAATTACCACTGATACCAACAACCCACATTGCGTGATAGAGTTGGAAGGGATAATGACGGCTGTTTACATTAGCATCGCCGGCAATTAGTTATAACTTGATAGTGCCGCTCCTCAATCATGGCAATCTTGAAGTTCTTGTCGTGTGTGATTCGTTGCTTTGCCTTTCGTGTCAATGCACGCTTTTGTCATTTCTAGCTAAGCTCTCTGTCTGACAACAGCCAGTGTTCCACAACCTGGCACATTCAAAACCGTTTTAAACAGTCTATCAATCCAACTGTCTCACTCCCACTAATCAGCGGTATGGAAACGATACAGGTAACATTCAGACCAGAAGTTGCCTGGATTACACCGCTTGTTAGACCCCTAGGGAACCAGAAATGTCGGTCAAGGCATGCATATCAGTAACAATACTCAAACAATTTTGAAGGCTAATTGTTTGAATATTCTAAAAATTCAATGCTACAACTGATTTCGTTTGTTTATTAATTAGGCTAACTGATCAGATTGAAACCATATGAACAGATCAAGAAAGATTGCGTTGACAGTAAGTTTCACATTTACAAAAGAAAGACATTCACCTATTTCCAGTTTTAGACAATTGTTATAAGTATGGCGTGACACAAAATCACATACGCGCAATAAATACGCCAAGTATACTTTAGTCATCAGCAAAAAACTCTGGTGAAGTAAAGGCTGTGCTGTGTTGTGTGCATACAAAGAGGATATCTTCAAACTGAACATCACTCACATTCGATCGCAGCTTTCGTATTCAGATAAACTTTCCAGCCAGCATCTTTCGAAAAAAAGCACTCGTGATTGAATAGCCGGAGTTCAGATCCCGGCCGTGGCAAGGATATGCACAACTGATGAACTCTAATGAGAGCGAAACTCGAGTCTTTTTGAAAGAGGCTGGCTACAAATTCTATCTGAATGCGGAGGCAGCGATCAAATGTGAGTGATGGTCAACTTGAAAATAATCCAAATCCCTGACTATTCATCAGTAAAGAGGACATCATCAGACGGATGTTGCTTGTTTCGACTACACATTTGATCAGCTTGGCGCTGCCTCAGTAACGTGCAACCTGTGACAAATTCACATGGCTGTTTCATCTCACATCGTGGTCTTCGTGAAATGAACGTGCGATTCAATTCATGTGTTATTATTTTGTCTCAGTTTGGAGCTTCATTGGTTGTTTATCTGTAGTTAGTTAGTATTTATATAGATTAGATGAAACTTGTCCCACGTTCAACTGTCCAACGACAATCTCTTGTCTTCCTTAACTAATGAAGTAACAGTCAAAAAAAGGCAGATTTATTTGTATTTTGGATTGTAGCTGAGTGTTTAATACACTATAACCCAGAAGTATTTGTAATCACATCTAAAGTCTTACTAGACTGTAAGATCACCTTATGAATCCTCGGCAGTTTGTACGCCGGAACAGCCAAACGTGCAATTTGATAGCGAACAACGCTGGCGACTCGCAAGATCATCTTTTGTCTTCACGATTTTTTGATTCATTCCACGGTCTCCGAGTCAACCTGTTCTGCAAACCTACTTCGGATGTAGTGAGTAAGAAGGGGTATCGAATTAGTAACAGTCACAATGTGACTAACAACTTGCATAAAACCATATTTTCCGTTGATCTTCATGTTCAACATTCACTTGATAAACTTATGGATGTTTCGTTTTCGTTACTGAAGGCCGTCAGCTCACTGATTTCATTGCCGGTTCTCCTGCTCCCCAGATCAACTGAGCTCGATGACCTCACTATGAGTTTATGGTCTTCTATGGTGAAAACCTAGGTTCATTCAGCTATTCAGTACTCTACACAAATAACACTCTAATAGCGTTTATTCCGACGTAATTATAATAAGCCTTATCAAGAGTGGACAACACAATTGCACTGGCAAACCAATTTTTATTCGTCAGGTTCTGGCTTCAATTCGTGAACCAATCAGATTGCACCTTCCGACATTACCTGCATTGTTACTGCAACCAATGGTAAACTCTGATTTCTTTAATACTGATGCAAATCCGTAAATGGGTGTTAAAGTTGCATGACTGAAAACTCCGCGTTACAGACAGTCTGTCGACATGACCCTGTTATTTATTCGGAAGAATAGGGATCAAGCATAACCCCAAGACAAGTCATAGTATCATGATATTTTTCTAAGTTCTAATTTAGGACATTTCGCATAACTTAAATGTAGACACCTGTTGCTTTACTTGAATTTATTGAAATCACTGTCAACTTCCCAGAAGTTTGCATTTAGAATTATGTTTACTTTCATTCGTCCGCAGTAGCTGCTCCGGTTCCCTTGATGGTCTTACAAGACATCTCGCGAACGATTAAAAATTGCTATCGAAATCTGTGACCTTTCCCCTTACAGTTAGCACCAGTAAACACTTGGCTTTTTGTCGTCACATTTGTCAATAAATCTGGGTGCATGCGGGAGACTTGCAAACGAAGTTTTACATGAACCGAACGTCACTTACAGCTAATCACTTTTTCCACAGTCTCACTGACTTTTAGCCATTACCTTTCGAAAGAATGCGTCTTTTCGAAAACTACTGGCCGGAACGTTGCTGAGAATGCGAAAGTTACAATCACCTGTGAGTGCTGTTCAACTTTTATTAACTCGACTCTCTTACTGTTTATTAGTTATTCATTTCAATATTTCCTGTCATTTGACAGCCAAGGGCAAGTGCTAAACAAATGAGTAGCTGTTTGAAAACCAACACTTTACGTTAACAGCAATATTGGACCTTAAAATAACGTCTTGGATCTTAAGTGGCAGGAAATACGGTAAATGTGTGTTTGACCTATTTCGGTACCGCAATTCAATACACAGATTACACGTGATCCTGTGTCATGAACATATCCTGAATGGAAAGGATAAAACATCTTTTGGATTGTTCTTTCGTCTGATTATTTTCTCTCGTCATCTTACCATTGTTTTGACAGTGAAGTTAATTCGTTTTAAAACAATTTGAGGCAGTCCATCAGATATCGTCATCTGTACAACTTCTAACTGACTAAGACTTGACCATGAGATGGCTTCCGGTAGTCAATGCCGTTGTCAGCGGCAACGTCAGCATTTCCTCACCTCGTTTGTCGTTTAGTCCGATTTTCGTGCGTGGTTGATTGAGGTCGCTGCAAGCGCGTATTTTGAAGTATTCAAACATACACACATGCGTACGCTTAAAACTAGGCTAGTCGGTCAACCACAGTTGACATTGGCGTCGATTTCACTTTCAGTTCGTTGCCATCACAAAGTTCTGCCAGTTTCTGAAGCACGATGTTGGACAGGGTGGTTAACTGATTTGATACGGAAACATGATAAACGGTTTGCTACTACCGTGTTTACCCCAGGTAGCCTCTCAACTATCAACTAATCCATAAAATCAATTTCCATAATAATCCTAAAAATGCCTGTCGGACGGGTATCACATATTCAAATGCGTGCAGGCGATCGACACGGAAGATTGTCTTTTTCCTAAATATAAATTAACTGTAATGGCTTCCGTTTGTCTGGGTCATGCAAAAAACGCTCCGGTTCCAGAAGGGTTGATTCCACTACACAGGTGTCCATTAGGCGGCTTCTGCTTGGATAAACACTATGGGGTGTTTTGTCTCCTGGTTGGCGGCCCGGATGCTGACAGACGTGTAAGTAAACAAACAGAAACAAATAAACAAACAAGCGGGCGGAAGGACGGCAGTTGCTTTTTGCACAATGTGTGTGTGTATGTGTGCTGGTCAGATTCATGGTTAAGTGCATCCTGAGCTGTTCGTCATGTGGATCGCCAATGTTGCAGGTCATTTTAGTCGTGGCAATATGTGCAAATTGGTCTCTCGGGAAATAACAACCCTGACGAATATCACCCAGGTTCCTTGAAGAAAACCAACTTTCTATGATTCATCAAGAGGGTGCAACTAGTGGGCTTACCATGTTACCAACTTTTGCGTTGCGACCGCTTACGACATAGAGATCGAAAACAATGTGTCGCACTGTTATTTGCGTTGCCCATTACAACTGACGAGCAGTCGATACACTCGGTTGAACAACACTGGCCAAGCCTAGAGAGAAACACTTATAAACGATAGTCGTCGCTAGAAACCGGCTTTCAGGCTCTGGGCTTGTTTGGTCACGGACCAGAAACTGAACAGGAATGGCTAAGCTTGCTTAACTCATTTGGAACCATGAGTCCTTGTTAGTTCGACCTATCCCCCAGGGCGATATATGAAAGTTACCGATCACCGAAATGATGATGCAACGCGGTCATCGATTCCATCCGTGCGTGTGACCGACCCTGAGGCATCAGCCATCTGACACGTGATAAGCTGATGTCCGACTCCACGCACTGAATTTCAAAGAAGCACGACCCAACAATAGGCGACGTATGTGGATGACTGCATGCTGATGTTGCATGATTCATAGCCAGCCAATTTTCGTTGTACTTCTACGAGCATAAATGCCATTAACACTCTTGACTGAATAGGGTTTCAAATGAGTTATGAATTTCGAAGGCGAAACATTGTGATTAAACTGGTTATCAGCAAGAAAAGGGGTAGTCACTTTCGAGACCGGCCACCCAGTTTGTTCCATTGAAAAGGAGGCACCTTTTGGCAAGCAATGTGTACAAGTTCGAACTGGAATTGCACGTTTACAAGCTATAAAAACGTTTTGGGATTTACAAATGACTGCAGTGCTGTTATAAATTCAAACTTATCGACTGTATGTCGAAGTTAGAAGAGAGTAGCTTTGTTTTGATTGCTGTATAGGTTCATTGTTGGAATGTGGACGCGATATATACGCGTGCTGAATTTCCGACCGATTATGGGGCCATTTTGGTTCGACTATGAGTAGGACAGGAACATATGAACTGGGCTCTGGGGTTGCCCGCTACCTAAGTTCTTTCATGCAGTTAGGTTTTTCGGAAAGGTATCCAAGCAACCTTCTTCACTTCACAGTTTTATTTGTCAAGTATCATTAAAAAATAAGTCTCCATATCAAATCAGTTGACAAGGTTGATTGATTTTCAAGTGCCTATCTCAACTGTATCCAAACAACAGTGACGTTCCCAACCTCTTTTGGTAGACTTGAAACCGTTTTGGATAACGTTTGTTGTTGGTTTCCGACCGGTAAATCGTCAGAAAATTTTCAAGGTTGTTGGGCTGCCGATTAGTAGACGGCACTTACAGGCTAGCAGAGAAAAAGCCTCCAGACCCAATGTACTAAGTCAGGGAGATAGCACGGATGTGCTAATGCACTGGCCATCCATTGGCATAACACTAGGGTCCACCCAGTAACTTGGTCGATCCAAGTTCATCAGTGTGGTCCTATTCGAGCTCGAATGAGTGTCCTTAGTCAGTGATCAGTACGGAGGGTTGGTGTTATGTGTTTGGATGGAACGGACACAAGTGTTAGCTAGTTACGTCACCCCTGATTATGAGAACATGGAAAGGAGTTTAGATTCCGGTTAAGGTAAGAGCATGTATTACTGATGTTCTCTAACATGAGTGATCCTCCAGTCCGGTACTTCTTTTCGAAAGAGGTTGGCTGCAAATTTTTACAAATACAAAACTAACATCATACGTAAGTGGTGTTCACTTTAAACTTACCAAACGTAATAGTGCCAGATTCAAAAAAGGCGTTTCACTAGAACTGTAACAGTGTCGACCTATTTGCATGAACGTTCGATCTCAATAGTTCATCATGCTCCTTCGCGGTGTCCAACTTAATGATCATCGTTTCTAATGCTGTTAGTGTGCGTGAGTAAGACGCACGTAAGATGATGTCACATCAGAAAGCGCGTGTGTGTACGTGAATGTACTGAGGTAAGCACGACGTAGTACACGACGTGTTTGGACATGTGTAAATGTTTGTGTATACTGACTCATTTGCGAGTTGAACGTCTGGCGTTCTTTTAGTAGGAACTATGATCGAAGTTCACCAGGTACGCACGCTTCATGATTGGCTACAACCACGACGTCGGTAGTATGGTTCCGGCGAATTTTGACCATTAAACAATGCTCATCTTATCATATATTACAATGATCTGGAGAAATCGGCACACGAATGTTAGTTTATCCAACCCCATTGCTCTGTACACAAGCTGAACCACCCCAACCAGCACACATTGCAGGGTTGTTGAAAGTGCCTTCACCTTCAGGTGGTCCAAATCAAACGGATCGAACTGGATTGGGAGAGCCTGTATGCACATGTCTTTGAGCCGAGCAAAGTTAGCGAAAGATGCCTACCGACTATTGTATCATGGTCATACTGACCAACATGGGTGTTTGCACACTGTCACGGTGTGACACTCAGAATTAGGGACTTCGAATGGCCCTGGAAATCGTACTTGAATTGAAACCTCCCACGCAAGTAATAAGGAGAAGAACTGGTACTGGCATCAGTAAGCAATTGCTATTCATGGATTGAGACACCGAATTTATTTATGTACAATAGTATTAGAGAAATCACAGCTTGTCATTGGCTGATCTCATTAGCACATGCAACACCATAAACTGTATGTTAATTGGTGGAATATGGAACAGATGAATTGACGAATAACGGAAGGCACAACACTAAGACCGTTCGTCCAATCCTGATGTTGTACCATTAACGCGATATTTGGATTGGCCGTCTGTCAGATCTTCTGATGTGTCGGGGTTTGGATAATCGGTGAATCGAGATTTCCACCACACACGGTCATTTCGCTCATCTTTATATCTTCGGTGTTTTGGCTGACGCGGCCCACAATCGACGAAGGTTAATTGTTAGCATATATATTTTCTTAAAGCTGGGAACCGGCATATATCACTGGGACCAACTGGTGAATGTAGAGTGTTCGACGTGTTCCAGATAGATTTCGTTACCGTGATCATTTTTGGACTACACGAAAGTATTTCTATGCTGCATTCGTGAGTGAAAGTTATTTACGAACTGAAGACTGACAAGAAGATGTGTAGTGAGGAGATAGGGTCGCACCATACTACTCACACCACTATTCAGTAGCAACATGGATCGAGATGATCGCGGATCGAGATAATCGCGTGATAAATACGACAGAGGTACGGGATGGATCGTTGGAGGGTAGAATGACATACAATGGCTTTCGCTACACGACGGAACTGATACATGGTGTCTAGAGCGACTGGAGTATCCTCAGAAGAGTATGGTGTGCAAATGAGTGTTTCCGTTTCTTGTCGTGCTCAGACGCTTAAGTAGTGTGTTGGTTTATCCAATAAAGTAACCTTTGTGTCATCCGCCTTCTGGATTCACAACAGATGCAGGTTTTGTGTTGAAACAGTAGTAGGTTATGTCGTACAAAACAACCTGAACTGCGTTCATCAGTTCGTAGTTTTAAGCCCCTGCTGTCTAGTCAAGTTGTTCTGATCGAAGTCGTTAATCTCCATTGTGATAGCTCTGTTTACCTAAGAGGTGGTGGCAGGCCAAAGACGTTTTATTATATGTAGCCCAGAATACTCAGAATTACTCACACCCAAAGTTGCCCAGGTTGGGCTGAACTTTTTTTCAAGCATTTCTGGGTCCTTTTTACATAGGTAAGCAAAATCCTTTGCGCTTGGGATAGAGGATAATTATTACCTGCTTGGTAGATAATTTTTTTTAAGTTCTGACAAGCTATTACATGGTGGTTTGTGATTCGGTTATGACTTTTTCATGAACCTCATACCGGTCCAGTGATATGAGTTCAGCGTTATAGTGTATTTCAGGTTAAATTTCATTAATCTAGAGGCACCTCAGATTGTACATATGGGTCAGGTAGATGCTCTCCTTATGACCGGTACAGTTGTGTGGCTAAACAATAGGTTCACCCAAGGAAACAGTGTTCCAGGAAGTGATGGACAGACATCTATTATGGCTTGGTAGGCCCAGCCCCAAAACGTCCGGGTTATAACGAATTCATGGTTTGGAGGAAACACGAGATATGCACCATTCACATGACTTTTTTAGCGTAACCGAAGTAACTCGGGTCGTAATGAAATCGGATAAAGTAACATTCCAAATGGAACGAACTAACTGTAGGAAAATATTCAAGTTTTGTTTTGAATAGAATGATTTATCAAGTGGGAACAGTAAGATGTGCGTACACATCTGCGCGCTTATTGATGATGCCACTGGTTTATCAACGGTGTTTCCACATTTTTGTATCTGCTGAACGCAATACTGCAAAAACAGTCCTTGAGCTCGACAGAGAAGCTGAGAGGAGGGGAAAAATTGATGTTACAGCTTGATATTGAATGCACAATAACCAGTGGGTACTATTTTAAGGAATTCTGCCAGAGTACAGCAATAAACGTTGTATGTTAAAGAATGAAAATGTGTACCTCAATTCGTTTGTTCCGATGCTAAAGATGAGTCTGTTCAATGGTTTGGTCAGGCTCTCAGTAAGTCGCTCCCTAAAAACCGCCCATTCTTTGGGTGACATTCTTCTCACCAAAAACGGTGCCCAAATTACAACTGGGCGTTCAGGTTATCATTCGGAATTCCTGAATAGATCATATAACACGTATGACGGGAGTGGCTCGGCTACACATGAAAAGAGCGCTGCAATCATAGATAACCAGAACGACATAAAAAAATTGAGTGCTTTGAAAACGAGAGTTGACTTCCAGCTAACCATGGAATTAATAGCAGACTTGGCGGACGTGACCAACAGATAGATGTCGCTGCTGACGAGGTAGACTCACCCGTTATCACGATCCATCTAAAGGATATACGACAAGACATTCACACTTTACGTCTGCTTCTTCCGTGCTGGGATTGTCTTGTATATCCTCACCTAGATGTCTGAAAGATTCACTACAGGCCGGTAATACCGGTTGTTGAAAGTAAATTCCCTAACAGTGATGAGAAACTTCTATTTTGGTAGTTAATTTGCACCATTGTCCAAAGCAAGCATGGACGAATTCGCATCCACTGTTTATGACATTCGCAGATTTTCGTGAACGCAAAGTGATACAACTTAATTTGGTGTTTACCATTCAATGACTGATGTGTGACTGAAGGCCTAAAGAAAATGTATGTGGGAAAAAAAGTTAATTCATTTAGTCATAAAACCTAGCAAAAACGAGGCAGCATAAAAAAAATCGGATCCTGGTAGAGATTTTCTGGTGAATACAATTTCGTTACAGCCGGAGTGCATTGTACGATCTAAATGGGACTGGCGTGGTCAACCAGGGTAGACTTGTGTTTGAATAGTTTTTCTTATTGGCGTGTATTGTGTTTGAAACGCTCAGATGCAGGCAAGTTTACACTTGTCAATGTCCTGTAACACTTTCCGGACGATGTAGTCCTCGCAGTCATCGTCTTTCAGCATACCGATAAAGCAAAGCAATGTTATCACCTTCAATAGCTGGTGGTCATCTGTCTGGAAAATGCAGACACTCCTGTATTGGAGACCCTGCGATACACTTGGAGGTGGAGCTATGTTGGCCCACTGCACAGGGATCCGCATAATCACGCCTGTTGTAATTGGCTGGTTACAATGTTTGTGAATAGCAAATTTTTTGAGTATTTGCACCGGGTTACTGGAAGGTGTATAAGTGTTTGGTAGAATATTCAGCTGTTGTATAAATCACACTTCAACTAGTATAGGCGAACAAATGCCTCTCTTCCTGAAAGTGTGTTTATTCACAGTATATCACTTTGTTTAATTAGTCAAACACCGGTGTCAGAAACCTTCTAGACTCGACGCTGGGTGTGTTTAAGATCATAGGCAGACCAAAAGAGCACAACGTTCGACTTCATGTGGATACCAGTCTGACCACAAACAACCTAGTAACTTTGAAAGCGGTCCAACTTCACCGATCATTATACGAAACTTAATGGTATCTCTGCGATATCAGGCTGAAGGTGGTATCCAACCAGGCAGGACTTTTTGACAGGCAGTTATTACGGAAATCACATGAGACTGGCGGTACAGGAACGCAACTTCAAAAATCACCATTCTGATTATATGTGCTGTGAGCTAAGAACGTGGATGGCTCAATGGTTATTTAATTAGAAAATCAATGCTTGGGTTGTGCATTTTAACAGAGACAAACAAAAACACTCATCTGCGTACGAGACTGGTCTCAGAATATCACGGTTGCCACGGACGCCAATGGTCAGTTGCGTTACGTAGCAAGAATCATTTCATGCGATCCTTGTTGTGTATTTCCCTCGTCCATTTTGATGTCGAAATCCATGCTGTAGCCCCATTGCTGAGTGATGGTGGTGTGAGTAGTATAGGTCGATCGATCGTTCTCAGTACCTATGGCCCTCTCTCATGTGCCGATCATGTCTGGTTTATTCAAGGTAGTTATCATGCTATCCCACAACTTGCAGTTATAGTTACTGAAGTGTTGTAACTGCTTTTAAAATGAGTCGATGACATTGGTTTTGGATGTTTTTCGCTCCGAGAGTTGCTCTAAGCTGAAGTATTCACTGGTCCCCCTGGCTATCAAGAGTGTTTCCAAGACAGTTATGTGCTTTTTTTGAAGGCATTCCAGACCTTCAAGATTTGAGTACAAAGTTTTTTAATACTCGCCCAGCTTCTTACCGATTAAGCCGTTATTCTGTAGGTTTCGCATCACGAGCTGCAAATTCCTGAGAAGATCTGTACAACCGCTTACCAGATACAACTGAATCACACATACATTTTAGCACTCTCACCGATGAACTTCGTTTGCTGGCTGTTAGCCTCAATTCCTTAGCAGAATCCACACGTTGGCTTCCATATCCCCTCACCCAGTACATTCTAAATTGAAGGGAATTTTATTTAATTTTAAACTACTCCCATAGAACTCATTAAGTGCTCTGATGTGTAATTAAGCACGTCACTATGTTCAACATCCGGGGTTCCATCTATCATTGTGACACATTTTTGAGATTTTTGTTGCTAGAGGTTTTGGTAGCTAAACGTTCACCGCTGCCTGTTAACTGATCGAAGAACGAATACAAAAGGCTGTTTTCTCTACACTTAATAACCTGGTCCATAAAGACCTTTCTGAAGGCTAAGTAACACAGTGGACCTCACAATAGTCATCCTTCGTGCAGATTAGACCGGTGATATGCATGCTCCATATACTTGATTTTCGTGTAAATTCACTCATGAAGAGTCAGAACCCTTACGTGTACGTCTACTAACCGAGAGTGATTTTCTGCAGTTTAACACCGGAATAGTCAACACAGACTTCTTAGGCTAATCGGGAGTAGGACAAGTTCCTACCGTAATTACAGTCCCAGTTATTTTGCGGCACCTTTATTCCAACCTGGTACAAGTATGCGGTCAGATCAGGTTAGGGTCTACCACACCACTCATGTACGCTCTAGAACTGTGACACTAGTTGACATTGGGCTGCTCTCCGTAACTCGATTCCGCTATGCATGTAGTCTAGCTCACAGGTTTGCCTTTGCAGATGGGTCCATAAAGCAGGTGACAAGAGACTGGTTGCCCAAGTCATACCGACATGTAGCAGCAGTTTCAGTCAACTGGCCATCTGGATTGTTTATCGAGCGGATTGTTCTAGCTGAAAGCAAGCAGTAGAGTCGATATGACTGGGAAAGCGTCCAGATGGTTACAGGATATGTGAAAAAAGTAACCTTAATTACCATTTTGTATGACTGTTATCTTCGCATCTAACGCTAGTCTTCTTGTTAAAACGTTCTGTTCGACTATATACACGCTTCTGATCGTTGGCTCTGGTTGTCAGTCCTTCTGATGCTGAATATTGTCGTTATTTCCACCTCTTGAGTATCGTGTTATATCAGTCATCTGTACCGTTGAGTGACATAACACAGAAGCAGCATATAAATGCAAATAGATCACTATATAAGTCGTAGGTTTTCTGACACAAGAGCTACCTCATTTTGTGCACACTGATTTTTTGGTGAGAGATCGAAGAAAACATGGAAAGCCTCGTTTTTTAGACTGGAAGTTCGTGTTGGGACTACATCTGGACTAGGATAGTTGTAAGTTAGGAGCGTGGTCACAAGAATGAAGCATACGATGTTACTTTACTTTACTGTCATGGCTTAGATGAGTGCGAGGCTATTGTGAATACATGTAACTGGTTTACCACATTATAAACTTTATTACCCACATACACAAAAGAGCTTACTCACTAATTTAATCACACTCTGACCTGTTTATAAACGAGAGAATTCTTCATAAATCAGTGGTTACTTAACTCTTTTCGGATAAGAAACAATTATATATGGGGCTGACGGTATACCCTAGGAAAGTCAGGGTAATAACGACGCGTGATCGATCCGTGGAGTATTTATGCCGGTGGCAAAAATAGTTAAACAAATCTTCAAGTAACAATTCCACGAAAACACATTTTTTGGGCAGATGAACAGATACTGCTGAAAGGTGGCAAGCTGAGGTTTTATTCGAATGTCCATCACGACAGAATGAGTAACGCATGAAGAGCTTGAAAAAGAGCCACTAAAGTCACTCGGTTATGTAAGTTTGTTAGATTTCTTCAAGCTAGTGCTCTGGTCCAGTTTTAGCCGGGCCTATAAACTGTAGGCTCTTCGAGAAACAAATGTACGTGACTCCTTGTTCGACCACCCAGTTGTCAGGCCACAGTATCGGTGTTCTCAACCTGATCTGATTGTTACGTAACTACAGTACCCATGTGATCAACGCATCAATTTACACTTGACCTGTCCACATCATGCTAGAAGGTGGTGATTTGATGGAGTTGAGAAAAAGACATATTTCAGCGCTCCAACAGTTGCAACTACGTTCAGAAGAAATTATTTTAAGGCTGCGTAGGTCTACAGATGTTGTTACGCGCTACCTGAAAAAGTCAAATGATATGGTGCAGGCGAAGAGAATAGGACAGTGGACAGCCTTATCGAAGCAAGAGAATAATGCGACTCACTATTAGTTTCGATTGTAGAAAAGTGTGTTGCCAAATTCGTATCGACACTGAAACACAATTTCATCACACTCAACGCTCAGAGGACTCTACGCAATACTCCACAGCTGATAGGTACAAAACGAGCCAACTCATTTCGCTGAATCAGCAACACATACAACCTCTCTTGTTATGGGTTAAAATTAAGGTTTATTAACACTTCGTGTAGTTCATTAATGAGATGGAGTTCAGTCTGAGTGAACATGGAGCATAGATCTATTGTCAGCAAGGTCTTCCAATTGAAAACGTACTTCGATCTATGGATTAAGGGTAAATCTCTTCTGACCACATGGACGCACTTACAGTGATTGCTGTGAATGAACCGACTGCGGTAGATTGTAAGCAAGACAATAAATTTAAAATATATACGTCAGGACACGTGTTATTGCCTTTAATTTTCTCAGTTTGATAATGGACCGCGGTTTTACAGCAACACAATGCCTCACTTAGTGCGTTATGCATCCCTAGGACATGGCCACTTACTCGAAGGAGGTTGAGCTGCGTTTATTGTCAGTTAATCATCTCATCGTATAACTAGAAGGGTGGGCCTTGTAGCCACCTGAAGAGTAGTCCTCACTCAAGTAAAACAACTACACTACGGACTGAGTGATGTCCAGGTGCACAGTGCATCTGCAAACTATATGTTGCAGTACTTTTTATTTCCCCTGTGTCCTCACAAAGTTTATTAAACAAAGGAAATTTGTGTTTAGAGACTGAAAAACGAAACAAAGCCCTTTCGAAACTGTGTTAATGTGAACAATCTGATTCGCATCACTCGTTTCAGAAGGTTTGAAAAATATGATAACACTTCTGCAGCTTTGTGGATGTACAGATGGTTGAGTGAATTGACGAATGAGATCAATTAGTGGCAGTCTTACAAGCCAAGGTGTGGTTGATAGGTAGTCCGGTTGTGTGTTCATTTCAAGTTGAACATCACTCATACTTGGTTACAGGCTTTACAATCAAATAGACTTTCCAGTCAGCCTCTTTCGAAAAGAAGCACTAGACTCGAGTTTTGTTCTTGTTAGAGCTCGGCACTTGTGGTCAGAACTAGTGATCGCACACTATAAGTCAGCGAAACTTTGATCTGTTTCACTGCAGGCACCAGCTTCACCACATTCAGCTTGTGTTATAAGATCCAGGGCATCAAGGATGAGTACAGTGCTCAGCAGTTGAAGGACTACACGGAAATCATACAGCGCGGTGATCGTCAGTGTTGTCGTTGAATCGGAAGAGCAAATAATGTCTCAATTTCACAAAACAGAATACTACTCATCATGACTTGTTAATTTTCTTGTTCAGACTAAACGAATGCACTGTCAGTCATCGTTTCAGTCACGTACTCACCTGATCCGATCTGCTGACTTGGTAGCAGTACAGACAGACAACATCCCTCTCTACCCTCTCTACGTGAAAGCGGAATGAGGCAGACGTGAGTTAGAGTAATCGATGGATATGAACGGCTGAGGAAAAGCCTATGATAAGTGGCTGGGCAGTGAGTTCACACTCAAAGGTTTGGGTGTGGGAAAATGGGTCTGAAATCCTCTAGGTGACTGCTGTCTAGTAGTGCATGTAACATAACCAGGACCGCAATAAAAATCCCTTCCGATCACTATGGTGATTAAGAACGAGAGTGACGGTTGAACAATGGAGGGTTGTGCAGATTGTTCTAAGACTGTGGTCCTGGTAACAGACAGGGCTTATCTTAACAGAGGTCCTGATCAGATGAGGTTAGAGAGGAACCACCATACGTTACTTAGACTGGTCTGCACACTTGTGTCTTCTCGGTCTGAACCCCTTAATCGGCTTTATAGTCTCAGTGTTTGTGAAAGTGTTTGAACGTTGGAGAGCTGCCGGCTGGTGACAAGTATCTCAATAACTGATGGATAGCGCATGACCAGACACCAATATACACCAGTGAATCCAAATAGATAAACGAAAATCAAACGATGTTCCCCTAACCAAATGGGCTATCACAGTCATTTCTTCACCAGCTGATAGCTGATAAGAGAACAGATCAGCAAATAAAAACGATTTGCAAAATAGTGGGAAATTGAGTACTACAGATTTTGTCTTGGTTACTGAACCACGTTACACCGTCTTCGAGTTTGTCCTACCGTTGTGGACTGTCTTGGAGCTGTAAAGCAACGCTGTAAAAGTTAGTGTTTGACGCAGTTATAACATGTAACTCATATATTCTTCGTCACGTACTTTATCTAGCAGTATCGTTTTACTTTAACTGAATGTTGTGTATTTCTGAAATTGGCTGCCCCGGTAATCAGTGTGTTAGCATTGTTGTTAAATCGTCCTGGAAGACAAAATCGAAAGGTTTTAATGGTTGTGTGCACAATCAGAAACAGATAGCGCGAGTGTGCTTGCACTGAGAAATCGAGGTCTCGGCGAACAGCTCAGTTTTGCTCGCAAAGAATGAACATACTATCCATTTCTTGCCAAATTCATATTGAACACGCTGACTGCTTTTGATTTGGATATAGAGGGCGTGATTGGAGCTTTTGACAAGTTGCTGACCAATGGATGCAGTGATAACAGGTTTTCAGAAAATACCATCTCGTCGTCGGTGACTGAGAAGTGAGTGTACCGATACGAATTTGCAGCTGGTGCAGAACATGAGGAATGCGTTAATCGCCTTTGGACAAAGTCGGCTGGGTGACAGCTGTACATAATTCATTGATCCAAGTAATCAGGGCCATCGCCGAACATGTTGTTGCACGTTTGCGACCATCTAAACTAATGTGTAAATTTTCCTACCAGCTGTTTGGCAATATCACAATGAACCAGTCTGACTGAAAAGACTGACAAATTTATGCGGTTTCTGACCACAAGTAGGCTAATTTGTTAAGCATACCCGAACAATAGTTACATGTGACTTCCGATTACGTAGTCTTCATCTTCCGTTAGGGTATAGTTGGAGCGGTTTTCTGATAGTTATTTCACCTCTGTAGTCTCTCCAGAAGAGGTCCAGTCGCGAAAACTCTGGGTTTCGGCTGGGGTTGGACAAGCGGCGGAAAAAGTATGTCGAAAAGCTATCAACTGGACCACAAAGCCACATCGGTAGACCAGAAATGTCATATTTGAACTCAGTAACCTAGCCAACCAACTATGGTATGGTGAATTCAACGAATCATTCTTGAGTGACGCTCAAGGATACCAGCTTGATACGTTCGAGAAGTCCTACTTTGTAGTTAGTCCCCTGAATCATTTGGTGCGTGACTTCTTCGTCTTTGTCGCTGTTACACTTAAGTATTCGCGTTACGGGTGGCTACCACTTACAATGCAATGCCGTTCTCGCATGGTGGTCTTCCTAGGGCCCCGTACGTTGGCAGGTGATCGGACTGTAAACGACGCTCACTAAACTCAGTCTGAATTGAATACCGTTCACACGATATGGTTTCATCTGTGTCGTCCCGTTCATCGCGTATTACCTTAGGTAAAGATTGCCCTCCTCAACACTCGGGGTCGTTTAAATTGGCTTGTATTTTCATGCCGATTAGTTTATAACACTGGCAGATGTTGTAAGCGCCGTTGTGCTGGCTTTGTACTGGTTTGGCTCATCGCGAAGACCTCGTTGGCAAGTTCTGACAATTCACTATTCTGGCCGGTGGAATCTGAAACAAACATGATGCAACAGTACCAAAACATCTAAGTATATATTGAATTTTCTCACAAGATTAATTGCAATTAATTGCCGTTATCTACTGAGCATAGTTGATTCATAACTGTTCCGAGGCCTTTGATTTGATATCCGTACAAATATTCTATTCCTGTCATTCTTGTAATAACCCCTAGCGTGGCCGTTAGAGTTACGAAAACCACGATTCAATGATCGGCTCGGCAAATTTTCTCATCACTTAAGTTAATGTTTTGTAAACACGGTTTTCAGTGCACCTGGGTAACAGTTCTAAAAAGGAAATAGACTAAGCGTGTCCCTGACTATTTATCAATAATGTAACATATCGCTTAGCACGTTCAATGAGATCAGAGATCTCGACTAGTCTAGGAAGTCCTAATCAGGAGGGCGTGGGAGTAATCGACTGGAGTTAACAGAGTAGTTCTTGTGCTTTCCATCGAGACGATCGGGTAACCTCATGTGTACTCACAAGTGGAAGTGGTTCAGCGTCCGCATTATGATAATTTGATCGTGCCCAGTATGAGGATGCGGTCAACACTCTTTCTTCATCGAAGCATCGTCACAGTACTAATCCCGGCTGTGACAAATGTATGCTCCAGTGATAAAGTCTAGCAAGAACGAAACCCAAGTCTAGTGCTTCATCTCGAGGGCTGATATCACTTGTATGTGATGTTGAATTGGAATTCACCAAATCCCCGAACGTTTATTAGTAACAGAAAATAGGTTATTTTGGCGTAACAAACCTCAACCTGATGAAGAAATCCATAGAAAACGTGGAGCCGAAGATAGCAACCGGACCATATGACAACTCGGGACCTGGCGATGATAACGTGCAATTGATTGGAACGTGTGATAGTACTGCTCACACCAGTTGCTTTCCACCTAGTCTTCTTTGAATCTTTAGTCAGAGCTGTTCGCTCAACATGTCTGACCTCAGAAGACTATTGTATAGATAAGTTGATGAATGCCCAACTGGAAACAGATCCACAATAATTGCCTAACTGCCAGTCATTAGATTAGTTACCAACCGAGAGATAAATCCTATGTCAATCCACTTTGGGCCATCTGTTCTCCTCTTTATTCTTTGTGGATCTATCAAGCATTATCATACTATTACTGCTGCTCTATTTTGGCGATACAAAAGTATACTGAGCTCTAAGTAAACTGCAGGAGGTAGAACAACTCCAACCTGTAAATTTGGTCCGTTGGTGGTGTTGTGTATCCAAAGGGCGGATGGCACAGAGGTTGTTTATTTAAGAAACCAATACACGACTTAGGCGTCTCAACGGAATTACGAACAAGAACACTTGTTTGCACACCACACTCGTCCGAGAATGCTCCAGTCGCTTTAGATACCATGTCTCAGTTCCATCATGTGACGAAAGCCATTCCATATCATTCTGCCTTTCAATGATACTTCCCGTATCTCTCCCGTATTTATCCCGCGATCATTTCGATCCATACTGCCACTGAATAGTGGTGTGAGTAGTATGGTGCGACCGTCTATCCTCACTACAGTGGTCCATGGACAATCATCTGAAAATAAATTTGCTCAAACCCGAAATAATACACAGCCGGTGTCGGGCGATTGTGCTATGTTACCTGAACCACTACATATTCAAGGTCTTCTAACGTGAGATCGAACTAAGGACACCGGTAACAGAATAGTTAGATAAGTCTATAAATTAGGCAAACGCAGCCGGAAGTTAAAAACATTACTGAACCTTCTGACAAAAATTGAGGATGTTTTCATCTGAAAGTATTTTTCATAAAACTAGATTCCACTGTACAACCTAATGCAAAAACAAACGTGCCAGTTTATCGCGCACACTGAATAGGGACAAGGGTTTTGACAACAGAATGCTTGATCGTGTTACGATAACATTATTTTCAGAGAAATGCTGATACCAGAGATGACATTACTACGAAAACCGCTGTTCACTGCACACAGGTTTAGTGCTTCGAACTAAACATCCATTTGCACACAGATTTCATCCTGATCCTCATCCAACTGATTCGATTGGACATTCAGTCCGACTTCCAGACATCGGCACATTATTTTCAATGAGTAAGGTGAGTGCTGACTGTACCTCTGTCTCGTGCGAGCTAGCGTATGCGTTAATGTTGCATCCTGCTAACGAAATTTGACGATCGATAACGTTATGACGCAATAGTAAACATATACGGCCTGTAAGCCAACTACGGACAAAGAACGGTTGTTTATACCTAAAGTTTTACTGGTTTAATGAAATACAGTTGTGAGTCGAGAACGCGGATGACACAATGATTATTTATTCAGAAAATTAAAGCACTGGTTGTGCGTTTTAACAGAAACATAAACAAAAACACTCATCCGCGTACGACACTGGTCTCAGAATGTCACGGTTGCCACGGACGCCAATGGTCAGTTGCTTTATGTAGCAAGAACCATTTCATGCGATTCTGCACTCCAATGTTCCTTGCTGTATTTTTTCCTCGTTCACTTCTATGTCAAAATCCATGCCGTTGCCCCATTACTGAATAGCAGTGGTTGACAAAAACACTTTAGCGAATAAGCTCGCATTCGGCAGTATTCTGGTGGTAGCCCAGAGTCGCCAATACTAGGACTTACGACAGTTAGATATCATGGTCAGTCACGGCCAATCAGAACCTGGGTAAAAACATGTGGCTGGTTTAGCGGTGCATAAGTATGGCCTGCTGGCTAACCTGATGGACGGCCGTTACAAACAAAGTCGTGGGGCTGACGACGAACTCTAACCTGAAAACCTGATAACGTGAAGCCGATTCTCAGTAAACGGATGGCATACGAGAGTAAATTTAATAACTTACAAGTTTCTTTATGCATCCGGCAATCCACTAGCAGGCGCTATCTTCATAAGTGGTTATCCTTTAAACGTCTGGTTTCAAGTGAACACATCACAGCGTATGCAGAATTTCTTTCCAGTTGGGTTTTGCACGCTGCTTACCTTTAGTTATGACTGGCCTGGCTGAAATGTTAGAACCTCTGACAATTCGGAACATTCATCAGGATGAACCGGCACCACAGTTCTCTTAGTCACCTCCTTAAAATACCTACATAAATTATTGGATGCGGTTGTCTGTCTATGTTTATTGTCACTCGTTTTGCTAATTGTAACAGTACGCTGCCTCAACTTGTTTGAACGATAGATGCACTTATGTCCCGCTGCATATTCGATTATCTTCCGTTATAACTGAGAGCGTTCTCGTTACATTTCTGAATTATCTGAAGGACATAACGCTTTGATACAGAGATAGAAATGTACACTAATTCAATCATACTCCAACACGTATGAACCTATGGTTTTACGTATGACATTTCCAGACCTGTGAACATGTTCATGTAACTTTAATGAATACAATGTCTGGGATCAACGTCAAGGGTTACATGTCGAGTATTTCAGCACAAACAGTTAGGTAGTACTCGGTGTTAAAGAATGTAATTTTTTCCTAACGCAAAGAAAGTTATTCCTCACAGACCATATACTCAACGTAGATTCCAGGCTTACAGTTTCCGAGGCAGATAGACTCCAAGCGTATTTCAATACCAATGCAGCTACATCAGTCTTGAACAAGAAACTGGGGAAATTGATGAACGTAGAATTAGGCCACCTATCGTAAACAGTGCGAATGCCAGGGAAACTTAAGATATGTGTCCATAAGGCTGGGACGACTCAGATTAATGGAGGTTCCAAGCATGCCTTACCTGCGTCTGATTGATGTGAACCGAATTTCTTGACTATTACACTCACTTTTGATAAGCACACTTCGACAAACACGAGACAGTTTTCTGACAAAAGACCTGCTGGAAGAGACTTCTCCTCTGTCACGCGTTTGAGGAACTAAGGCACCAATTCTACAGACCCCGGATCATTAGATCCATTTGCATACCACTGCAAAATAGCACGTTAGAAGTTACCTGGACAACCGCAGCATGAATCGAGCTTGCTTCAGAGGTTAAGGAAGCCTTGTTTTGTCGTTCCTATCATAAGTAATTGACAGAATGGCAACAGCAAGACAAATGGCCCAGTTTTTCCCCCTGTTGAGGATGTTAAATACCCCAACAACTGTCCAATTAACCAGTAATGAACATTTATTACTTTTGTAAATTCGCTTTTCGCTTTTTCGTGCCACTATTGCGCCATCATTTTTATTTCCCGCACCGATTTACATAGTGGACGCTAATTCGCCTGTTATTGACATAGTGTAGTGAGGAGATACGGTCGCACCATACTACTCACACCACTATTCAGTAGCAGCGGTTCGAGATGATCGCGGATCGAGATAATCGCGTGATAAATACGGCAGAGATACGGGATGGATCGTTGGAGGACANTATTACTTTTGTAAATTCGATTTTCTCTTTTTTGCGCCACTATTGCGCCATCATTTTAATTTCTCGCACCGATTTACATAGTGGACGCTAATTCGCCTGTTATTGACATAGGACGCTTTTCATTGAATATTAAACAGTGTTCGCCAGGTCGCTTGACGAGCTATAAATACACAAGAGCTGCGTTTGTAACTTGTCTTCGGACTGAGACAGTAAAAGGTCTCTTTCTGGAGACCAGTATTTTTCCTTCATAGTCGGCTTGGGTATCGGCTCTTCGGGGTTATAGCAGCGTCATAGGGCTCGTTCGAGCTCAGTTGTGTTCGCTTGGTCTCTCCGTGATATAACATTTTTGTAGGGATCGTTACAGCTCGATTGCATTCGTTCGGTCGTTCCGCGTTATAACACCCCCTCACAGAATCACCAAAACATTTCTGTCCACCACATCCGAAGTGGGTAGCAAAAGTGGCATCTAGAAATAAACCACTTTCACCCTGCTGCCGAACAAACGCCAATGCTGCGTCTTACCTGCGTGACCCTTGCACGGTAAACAACACGGGCAGATGATATACATGGGCACACACGGGAGCTAACTGCAGATTTCTGAAAGGCTTGTGTCCCGCAGTAACAAGGACGTTGGTAATGGAGATGCTGTAGTTGTTTATTGAAATTCTAAGTTGAAGACTTCCTGTGGGTATGATGGGTTACATCAAGGTCTCCCTGAACCCGTGTGGTGAGTGGATTACCAGCTCTTATCTATGCCCCGCTTGGTTGGTGTGCAATGAACCGCGGATACAACCAACACGTAGTGCACTGCACAGAATTCTAATCGAAGATAACGATCAGATTTTGGCACTTGGCGAATTAAACTATTTGGTACTCTATATTATCAACTAGGACGTCAACGACTCGATATTTTTCACTACTGGGGATGTTTTCAATATCTGAGACCATACTGGGCAACAAGTGCATCAAACAAGCTGTCCTGTGTACGGGTGTACTAGTGAGTCAGACATGGTAACTAACACAAATATTTTAACTTCACTCAGTCAAGATGATCATAGGAACAGAGGATTTGCTTATGTATACAAACCTAAAAGTTATCACGCAGAAAACTTCGAGACGAACCGAGGGTTTGCATTGCCAGATTTGTTGATCGATGGTCACTGACAAGTGGTCATCGATGGCATAACTGGTGCAGATTGAAAACAGTTCACAGTAGAGTGTTCTCGAAACCCTGAAAAGCCAGAATGCTTGGAAAGCAGTACCAAAAGTCTGACTAAGCTGAAGTAAACAGTTTAAAGTTGGTAGAACAGAGCAGATCGATTATAATATCACGGGATATGACCAGTGGTACAGTGGAATCAGGATGGTCAAAAAAAAGGGAAATTCATATCCAGTCAGTATCTTTTCGTAAGATAAGGATGAACTCATAGCTGTTACATTGAACCAGTAGTGTTCACAATGAGCAATTTCGGCACACCTTAACTAGTAACATACGGTGGATTCACAAATGCGGACATGGAAGCCTCTAATACGTTGGAATAAAATACACAGGTGAGTGTGACGGTTTACCCAAAGCCTTTATTAAGCCAATTTGAAGCAACGTTTGCAGTTTTTCAGTTTGTATTATCAAAAGCACGAATCAAATCAAGAAAGCTGCCGTTGTATGAGTTGCCAAGTCTGGAGATGAGCTCTCCGGTCATAACGAAAAGCGCATGATAGAAGTGAATGAGTCAATACCGTTTTTTCAAACGTTCTTTAACAGTTACGTTCTCACACAAGGCATGAAAAATATCTGTAAACACCCTAAGCTTTGGAATTGGGCGCAGATTTGGCTGAATGAGTTCCCAGCTGATACAGTTAATTTTAGTGGTTTGTATGGCAATGGAGAGCTTTGTGGATGTTTTCCTCAGGATAAATATGGGCTGACTTGTGACTCGTGAGTAAAGCATAGAATGAATTTGGCATGAAATATCGATGTGTTGAAAAGTTTCTAACTGTTCGTAATCGTCCCATCATGGCTGCTGAAGGACTGCTGAGTAATGCAGTTTACCTAAACTTATCCAAGAATCTTTGTTCGAGTAACTGAAGATCTGCAGACATAGTAAATGTCAGTAGCAGAGTCCATCCAGTATGGACTTATCACTGTTACAAGGGTACATTCTGTAGGCCTTCGTTCATAATCGGTATAATAAGGAATTCCATATATAAACGATACAGGGTAGTTCATTCTAAACAACAAATCAGTGGTTTACCCATTTCCACTTTGTATTACTAATTGACAATCAATAAACAGTCAATACATATATTCAAATCATGATCGGGGTCTTCCGTGTGATCATTTGAAAGGAAGTATTTATTTGGACCGAAAAAATAGGTGAATAAAAGTGTGAACATAGAGAAAATGACAAATGTTCGAACACTACATGACTGATGACGACAAATATCAACAATGATTATATAATATACTCTAGTTACTCACAAATTCGCTGAACCAATCGTTTGTTTACTTGTATATCGGCAAATGCATCACTTCACTAAGAATCTGATGGTTCAACAGTGGTGACACAAATTCTGAAGTTTGGTTTATTAGCAGTGATTAATATTACGCACCGAACAAATTTCATACAAACACTACTTATTTGTAGGCATGCCTCACTTATTTGGAATCTATGCAATTAGCTGTGCTGCTGTGATTAGTTTCTGTTTGTCGTTCCAAGGTTTTCAACATTTCATTGAGTTATAATGTTGAGGCCAAAGTCCGTCAAATAAAACGCTTTGGGTCATTAAAATTCAATACTCGAGAGTGTGAACTACAAAAAGTCTGTTTTGTTACATTAAAAATGTTATATTTGGTTGAAATGAACGCAGTTTTCATCATGCTATAAACTAACTCAAAATGGTCACCTCTAACTCAAGGTACAACCAACCTATGCACATAGGATTACTTAGTTTTACGTCTAACTGACTGGGCTGTTTGTGAACCGCAGTTGTATTGAAATTGCCAGATTTCTGGTTTATACGACAGTTGTTCTGACCTGTTTGAACATTTCTGACTCAACGGTATCCAGTTTATGTATTCAGTCTGAGTTTGTAGCAAACCAGGAAAATACGGAAAATGAAATGATCTTAAACAGTCCGATCGTTCGAGTTCGCACGAAAAAGACTTACATGTTTCACTGGAAATAGACCAAATAAGTGGTTTACCAACTCAGTCAAGCATACTTACAATCAATGTACACAGGTACAACTTGTGGTTGCATTTTCTGGATAAAATATCACCATATGCATCAATAATGTTGAAGGCAAAGTGAAGCTCTACACACCCTTCAAAGCAATCTTACAGTTCATGTGACTTTACATTCACGTAACGCTTGCTTATGTTGTTTGAGTTTATTTGTGTTCATAAGAAGACTGCAGCGACTGTGGTGCACGGGTGCACATGACGTTTCATGCAAGTAGGTGAATAAAGCGTTATCACCGGTAGACCAGTGTGGTATTGTGGATGCTAACAAACAAACAGGGGAAATGAGAGTGCAAAAGCTCCATTTCGAAAGTGTCTGAAAAATCGAGATTTCTAGGGTTGAAGAACTGTTTTAACAAGCCATAAACATTTGCAAGGGAGAATGTACAAACAAGTATTTTGTTATAATTTTTTTGAAATATGTTTTACGCATTAGTTGGCTGGAAATATCCTAGCATTTTAGACTAAAATTTTCATATGAGCAATATATAACAGATATGCATGCGTTTATGAGTCAGTTGGTTATTATTCACGCATATTTTGGAAGTAGCATATATATACAATTATAAATAGTTTAATACGCTCAAATACATTTGTTCTCCAAAATATCTAAGGAATTTTTACGCCACAGCTTCCAAAAGCCCCTTTGGCAAATCTATTCGTGAGGGTATCCCAACTTATTGGTCAGGACGCCAAATTCATCGGGCACAGTTAGGAGATGGAAATTTTGGTCCGCGATAATTGTTGTGGCACAGTATGTCTGGTTGTTTAACCGCCAAAGACAATGACTTAGGAGGCTGTATTCAACTTTGAGTGATTGACCTTGTCGCCAACAGGAGTTCCCTGTTTAAAAGAGGTGAGATGACCAACAGTTACATCGCACGTCCCTTCCCTTGGAGTTAACCATTTAGCTCAAATGCTCGGCTTTCGTCCCTCAGCGTTGTATCTGTGCTCACCTTGAGACATCAAATAAACTGGGGCGAGTAAAAATTGTGTGTGGTCGTCGTCTCGCCGTCTCACGCGGCTCATCACGTGACAAGCCGTTCAGTCTCAGTGACGCCCACTGCCCAATCAGCGCACGCGCATCCACGCGCTCTTCGGCCCGAAACCTCTCTCCCAATCCCGGACGCACGTACGCACGTGCACAATTACGATCTGCACGCTCAGCCAATTGGAACGCTCTAACTGGATGTGCCTTGGTGCGGTCGATATGTGGACACGCATGTCGTGGTTGGACCGAGATTGGTACGAAGACCGACACAACCGACCAGTGCAGGGAACGGGCCAGACTGGCGCCACTGCATTGGGCTTGCCCATTAATCCCATCAAAGGGCCAAAGCGATTGACTCAAGCTTTTCATTCACTTTCATTGAGACATCGTTATTTGTGGATACTTAAGCTATCACGGCTAAGAGTTCCACAACAAAAGTTTAAACATACGATGAACTCAAACAAACAAACAGGACTTGCACACAAGTGTGAAATTACTGGATGTTTGGATGGTTTGAGTAGTAAACTTTGTCAGTGACCATCCTGGCGAGAATATTCTACTTGCTGAATTTATGTCCGACTGGGCTGGTTCTTAATCCACCAATGTTACTACGACATCGTCGTGCGTTTTTAGCGTTAACAACATAGTTTGGTATTCCTCTGACTGTAATCAAGTTTTCGACCTGACCAGGAATGCTTGTCACTCACCACTGAAACTGCAACTCATCCACCTCACCATTGTCATGAACGTAAATGACTGTCCCTGATGCACCGGGTGAGTCACACGTGGTTTGTTGTGAATGAAGTTCGCAGTGTAGCTGTTGTGCTGACATACAAGGCAGCCGAACTCGATACAAGACCCTGTAGTTGCATAAGCAATTCTACAATCACATCGGCGGCGTGTGACAAACGTAATAAGAGACAGCTGCACATTCTACGTGCCACGTTTTAAATTGGGGAGTGAGCAAATAATGCGTTGATGGAGACCAAGATAGACCTTTGCCGTTAAAGCTTGTTCAAACTATAGTTCATTTCAACCATTCCTACATACTGAATACGCCGAAATAATTGTCGAAATAAGTCGCTCAGGGCAGTAAAATTTCCCACCAACATAGCATAGAGTAGCTTAACCACAATCATCACATTCAGCATCATATTCAGAGTTAACGTAACTAACTACTACACGAAGAATTCTGTACTTTTGTTTTCCATAGATCTATATTGGAATTAGTGCTTTCGACTCTCATACAATAAGAAAGGGGATATTCACTTTGGACAATCTACCCTGTACAAAACATGGCTTCAAAAACTTTGCTACGTATGTGAAAGACAATCAGATCTGCAGAGAAGGTCCAGCAGTTTTGTCTGTTAGCTGCAAACATAAAACTTGAAACTGAGAGCTCGCATGTGTTTAGGTTGATTGTGTTGAGTAAATGTTTCTACTCGCATTTTATACATGTTTGCTTTCATAAATTCCAGTTTGCAGGATATTTATGAGTTAAACACTCCATAAATGTGGACAGATCCTTCTGTTGCTCTCATCGCTTCCGGTCCGCAGTGTTGTTTATCAAGAGGCTAATTCTGTGGGTGGGGGACCTAGAGGAATATACGAACCTAATTGTGATTTACTTCATCAAATCGTGATATCGTTTATTAAACGGAGTTTTTAACTGATTAATCAATTTTGAGTGGTGTACTATGGAACGGTTTGTACAATACATTTACATGTTTTTTTATTCGGTTCAGATATTGCTGTGGTTAAAAACAAGTGAGAAAGACAACACTGTGGTCAAACCGAACCACAATCGATGTAGAGAGAGCAACTTGTTTTGATTGGCGATAGTGACAGTAAACACACGGTCGGTCCGATTGAAATACCTATAGTCAATGACCCTAACTTGTTCGAACTGTGTGTTTGGAAACGGTGACCATACAGGTTATTACTGGTCCATGCCAATATTGGGTACGTACGTCAATAGGGTGGTCGGGTAGACACGCCTAACATTAAACGAAAAGTATTCATATTTCTGTTTACGATCCGCCGTTATGATTCCAGTTATCATCAACCTAACGTTTGAGGAAATTTCGTTATAACTCGTCAGAAGTAGCGATTAAACTGACGAAATGGTTCTGGTGAACATTATCGTTTTATCTGTTACTAACAAGTAGTTGTAGGATTTAGTTATTACAAACTGATCATCGTAGCTCTCTCAGTCCTGTGGAGATTTTGGCAAACCACTGTACTCGAGATTCGCCCTTGTTTGAACTCGTCGGTGATGCGCATCTTTGCATTAGATTAAAAGTCCAGTCATGCTTTCCTAAAGTAACCGTGATGACCATTGTGGCAATGACTTCACATTACATACGACTGGATTGTCGTTTGTAACCGCTCAACTACTTCCGCTGGTGGGTACTGCTCAGACTGTTTAATCACTTGGGGGAGAAGAAACAACAAATGTCCTATTAGTTCCAATCAGTGACCCCACAACTAAAAGTTCTTTCAGGGTTCAAGTTACAAAAACCATTGGACTTGTTGAGCGATATTCTGGCTACTGGTAATTACTAGAATACTTTACTCGAGATGAGCTGAACGTTATTCACAGCTGACTGCAGCTTTAGCATTCTCATAGACTTTTCGATCGGCCCCTTTCTTACTCGAGTTTCGCTCCTGTCAGAGCTCGTCAATAATGCGTATTCTGAAGACGGCATGATTTTCAATTCCGGTCACGTCTTTTTGGGACATTCTGTACGACAGAAGTGAAAACATATTAAGGACAGTGGATGTGACACTAGCACTCCACACTAAGTGGCTGTAACTTTTCACGGCTGATAATTCACTCAGCCGAAATTAATCGAAACTAAGAGATTTCGTAATAATCACTATTAAGTGATAAAGCGCAAAAGGATATAGGAAGATAAATTCTAAATCATTTGTCCCCACCTCAAATGGCTCTTAAGCTTTTTAGACGGGTTTGAACTGGTAGTGTGAACAGTAGTCACACTAGTAGCAAAATTTAAGTGTTTTCTTATCTGTCATTTGGTCTGTTATTTCTTGAAAACAAATTCGAAATGTTATGCGCGTTTCAAAGACACGGAGCAGATTTAGTAACTGATGTGGTCACCAGATTACTAATAGGGACACTCTGTTCTGTTGTCTGTTCGGGTCAATAATTGATATGTTTCTGGTACGGTGACAGGTTAGTGCCTACTGTACATTCTACGTAATAATACGCTTCACCAGATATGACCTTGTTTCTTCAAGCGGAAAATCTTGCAGTCATTCGACGTTATGTTCTGTTTTACTGTGCAAAGTATGATGAAGACATTGAAAAACTTTTCCGTTGCCCACTCCAATACACGGTCTGCTAAGTTTGGACGGTTTGTACACCCACAGTTTTGGGTGACAGTTATCAGAATCACTCGCCAAGACAGTATTCCTAAAGAATGTTTATTCTCAATATTCCAGTGTTCCCTGAGCCTTTCATTCTAGGACGTTATTTACGAAGACAATTCATCTCATAACTCTGAAAAAATTCGTTCCATCGTCCCCTCATATTAAGTATATCAGTTTTCATTACTTTCTCAATTGTTTCTGTCAGTCTGACATTACACTTCATACGGGTTACCACTACTGTAGTGAGGAGATACGGTCGCACCATACTACTTACACCACTATTCAGTAGCAGCATGGATCGAGATAATCGCGGATCCTCGTAATCGCGTGATAAATACGGCAGA
>QNGE01000111.1:156449-191937 GCA_008508345.1 Paragonimus westermani
TGGTGTCTAGAGCGACTGGAGTATCCTCAGAAGAGTATGGTGTGCAAATGAGTGTTTCCGTTTCTTGTCGTGCTCAGACGCTTAAGTAGTGTGTTGGTTTCTCCAATAAAGTAACCTTTGTGTCGTCCGCCTTTTGGATTCACAACACTACCGAAGGATCACAGTTTATTATCATTCATTACAAACCTTTTCGTAGGTCCGTTCAGTCATAAATTTATCATGTTCAGTTAAATGTGTATCAGTTATATGATCAAATTCATGATGTTCATATTGAAATCCATGATTGTTCATCAGTAATCTAAAGTATCACCTAGCAGGTGTAATGAGATAGGAGATTCTGACCTGTTTCGGAAGTCTTAATGGCGTGGTTATCCATTGGAGTTAACAGACAGTAACTGTGTCTCCTATAGAAACGACTAGGCCACTTGATCATTAGTCACAAGTGAAAAGTGGTTGAGCATTCGGACATGTTAATTCAGTCGTGCCTAATATGATCTCTCATTGACGCACTGGTCGACACGACTGTCTCCCGAAATCGTGGCCGGAGTTCTAATCCGGGCCGCAACAAGCATACGCATTAATGATGAGCCCCAGCAAGACTGAAAGTCGTATCCTCTGCTTCTTTTCGGAAAGGACTGACTGTAAGGTCTATCTGAATGCGAAGACTATGATCATATGTGTGTGTTCAACTTGAAATACAGAACTACATATATGCGTTATTCGCAGTTATCTACAAATGTTAGTTAACAGCCCGAAGGTGCATTGAAACAAGCTATTATGGCACAGATAGTTAGACATCTCTGTATTAATACGAAGTAAAATCATGTTGTGCCAACCAGGCGGTTGACCGTCTGTACCTCCAAGTCATAGTAAATATAGTTGACCACTGGCTACCTTTATACTCAATCAGTCATCGTACGTTATAACGTTTTCAAGATTGGGGCGATTCAGTTGATGAGTCTTAAAAGCATTCAAGACAGCCAGAATGGCTGTGGAACCGTGCATCAGAAAGGTTTGATTGCATCAGTTTGAATACCGACTGTTTGAATCGAACACCCTAACAAGATGATTGGTAAAGAGGGCCAGTTTTCTCTGAGTCTATACCGGTGAACAAAACTGAATCCGGATCGATGCCGCACAAGCTGCGGCAATTTTCACTTCCGTTAGTTACACCGTGCTAATGAGTGAGCAACGAGGTTACTCGTCAAGACATGAATGTTGCGACCAACTTACCGATTTGTATGGTACAACTCTGCATAAGTGGCTGGGACAATTTGGTTACGGCTCTGCGATACTACGACACGGGGTGGATTTAAGGAAATCAAACATCACGTTATTCCCCGTTATTCGCCAGTTTATTTGTTCCGCATTGCATCAATTAACTTACAGTTTGTTACTTTGCATTTGCTAATGCGATCAGCCAATGACGGACTGTGATTTCTTTAGCACTGTTGTACATCCATAAATTCGGCTTATCATCTCATGAATATGGACTGCTTACTGCTACCAGTACCAAGTATTCTCCTTATTACTTGCATGGGAACTTTCAATTCAAGTATGATCTCTAGGGCTACTCGCAGTCCCTAATTCTGAATACCATAGTCTCGTCCCATTGTTTTTTCCTGGACCATGCATCATTCAGTTCCCTTGTCGTGGTTTGACGTCCAGAGGTTTTTAACGCGATTGCATTACCGATCTCATCGCGATACATTTATAACTAGGCTCATGACTGGTAACTTGGCTTTCTGCCGTTCGTCAGGTTGTTAATCTCGTTCACCGGAATTACCTTTAACGAACGAGCAGCTTTTCTGAATTTATTGTTTTATTCATCATGTCTAATCGGGTAGAAATGAATTCGGTGTTAGCTGTTGGTTTGTACAGTTTAATAATAGTGACCATACTGGTCGTAACGATCGAGCCGGCACGTGCGTATGGTTGACACCGCGCAATGCCACTGCAGGTACTTGTGATCTCTTAGCGACCATAGTGATGGACAATCCACACACACCAAGGTCAGTATGGACGCAGCTATTGGTATGGATAAGTAGGCGGCCGACCTATGCGGTTACTAACCCGACCGGTTGGTAAGCGCACACATGTACTGAGGAACTTAAGAACCGACTGCCTTGTCTCAAATGACTTTGTGGCGTATCGTTCAGACATGGCGGGCCAAGATTCCTTTCAGCCAGGAAGTGGTGTAAACATTACCTCATGTGTTACCTAAGCAGAACATTTGCACGGTAAGCTGGATCACAAATTGTGCACAAATGGTTGTTAAAAACACACGGACACCTTGACAAGGTGATTTCGATTACAACACTCCTGAGGAAGGCCACCCGAGGTGGTTGAAACGTAGAGTATTACAACTTGCTCGAAACGTTGTGTTATTCCCAATCGGTATCCTGTTTTCTTGTTTCACAACATCAGAGTTATAAGGGGGGGGATTAATTATACCTTGAAACTGGTTGAGTAGTTGTGTTAAGGAAGTCGACAGTAGATATTTATGTCTGACACAGTGTAGCGTTATTTGACAGGGAAATGTTTTCAAGCAGGAGTTTGCTGACTATAGCTAACGAAATGCTTTAAAGAATGGTAGAAACCAGTGTGTCTCTCAAAATATGAACATTCTAAGACGATAGTGAACGAAGCAACTGGCATTCTGTGGAATTGCTGATGATGTTTAAAGCGATGATCTCGTCCTTCGTCGAAGTCACGTCCAGTAGATCACCGATACCGAAGTCAGCTGATCGCTTCAGCTGAGCCAATGTATTTACAAACAGGGAATGCATATGTTTCGATAATTTTGGACTAAATCGGTGGCACAGGTGTACGAATTTGATCGACCAAATGGTTCATCCGGTTGTAAAAGTTCCAGTCAACTAGAAAACGGAACAGGAAAGTAGCTTGAGTGGTCTGAAGTCCTAAATGCAAGTCTAACTGAGTCAGTTCTGAGCCTTTAGCATTCACTTGGGTTGGCCATTAACTATTTCCCATCGTTTTGCCCTGTAGACACAGCAAGTGAGCAAAGCCGGTGCAACTGCTCTCAGATCAGTCACCCATCTAGTGCAGTTTATACAAATATGTATGCTTGAAACACCCATTTATTAATTCGGAATAAAACAAGTTGGTGAACATACGTTTTCGAGAAATTCACCATCAGGTAATTAGAAACAAGATCAGACTCTTGTTGGATGGCGTTTTCAGAACAAATTCAATTGCCTCTGTTTGCGAGGCTGTAAATAAAATTCCCCCTTTACTTCAACGGTACAGGAATGTTGAAATCACTATATTGTTCTGCCCATGTTGGTCACATGTATACAGATCGCCTCAGCAAGCTGTCTATTCGTCTGATTGAATTCACATTAAGTAAGTGAAACGACGTGTTCGTCTCTATTTCGGTCGTGAACTGTATAGACGGATGAGCTGTGTTAAACATGCACAGAATATGGTTTGTTCCGTCCAAGCAATCTATTATCGTGAATATATCGTACACCTAACGGCGATAGAAATCTAGGCTATCAATCAAACTCTTCATCTGACCATATTCAAGCTTGCTCATAAATATATCGGCCAGCAAATAGCCGTTAGCTAGCTAATAGAAAACTGAAAACAGGGATGCTGAATAAAAAGATATCACAAAGAGCCAAATTAAGACAATACAACCTACAGATCCTAATAGCTTGTACTGTCCACTCCCACATGTGCCACATTAAGTTGGACGATTACAAACGCTAGTCAGTGTAAAAGCTGATAGATTTACCGTTCCAAACCAGTCTAAACCACACTGCTCACCAAGTCTGGCGAGGTTGGTATCATCAAACTGGGTGAGAAGGTTTACCCAGGAGTATATTGTTTGTGTTTTGCGGGACAGTCACGAGATCCAATTCTACGGCGATCCGTTTACCAGAGTGGGGCTAAGTGTCCGGAATTAGTGTTTTATTTAGACCCACAGCTGTTTCGGCGCAGCTGTGATCAACGTGTATTCCCAGTGCACATGGTTGTGATCAGTTCGCGAGACACTGGGAAGTTAGAGCGTGTGTTTCGTTTCGAAATGAGATAGCTCAATGTTCAGTGTGAGACTCAGATCGAGTTTGAAATCGTCCATTTTTTTCGTCGTCACATGCAGGGCTGGTTGAGCGAAATCCTTGAGACGCCCTGCCTAACTGTTACTAGTAGCCCGTGTATAACTTAATCAACATATTTTTTCGATAAAGATCCGGAATTATACTACTCGTCCTGGATGTATATCTGGCTTGAAGTGCTCTCAGCCAACTCCAGATACTCACTCTCTCTTCTCGTAGGGTGGTGGTCTTGAACTTTTCAAATCAACAACCATGCAGACCGATCCTATAAAGGATGGCACCGATTTTCACTATACCACTTGTCTAACAATGCGTACATGAGCGAGTGGAACGCACTTGTCAGCTTACGTTACCTGGTTTCCGTCGCCTCCTGATGGGATACTGTAGGGGGATTTAATATAATTTTTGACTGTTTTTTGTGTGATTATCTTGAATCTAAAACCCACGACACATTCATTGGGTGAGATAATCCAGATCTAATCGTTTGAAGTACATTCAGTTTGGAATTACTTGGAGGACTGTAGATGCACCATAAGTGGTTCGGAATTAAAGACAAAAACTAGGATTTCTTTTTTAAAAGCTATTTCAATAATTTCGAAAGCAAAGTAGTTAACTGTTTTCTTACCCGTAAATTGCTGTAGTTGCTAATGCAGCTTAAATACTTTTTTAGAGAGCCGTACAGAAGAAGGACCTAAGATAAAACGGGCTCTTGCGGAATTCTTGCTAACTCAATGTAACATTCAACTAAATTCCTCCTCTAAAACGGTCTCTCTCAAGCATCAGGACACGTCAGATAGCCAGTATTTTTGGCGCTCACCTTCATAATTGCGATCATCATCATTTGTCGTCCGTGAATTCGCGCTTTCGCTTTCTCTGAGGTGTTCAGCTTTTGCATCTCAATATTGCAACCTTCCACACTACTGGGAAAAAAAAACTCACTATATGAGGTATCCGGTATATTAAGACTAACATTAACACACCGAATGAATCATATTAAAAAAGACACTGGAATTTCAAGCCAGTTCGGATTGAAATGAAATGTAGGGAACATTCAACTGCCAAAAATATGGGCTTCAGCCAGACTGAAAACACTGATAGTAACAACTTGCCTAAACTCACCAAGCATTCTATACCAACTGAGGTTTAGAGTCATACCGGGAGCACGCAGGTTAAACATTCAGATTTACAGTTCGAGTAGGTTATTTCCTCATTGATTCGAATACAGCCGAAACAAAAGTTTCGTAGTCGAGTCTGCTGTAAGTTATGAAATGTGTCACCTTACATATAAATTAAATGGGATCGCCAAAGCTTTGAATCTGTTTCGATTGACAGAATTGTGTTCAACATTCCGCTAGAGTCACAACCTAAATATTACATTTGAAGAAGAAATTGACAGAAGAGTAACATGCACTAAACTAGCCAATCGAGTTTTAATTATAGTAAACAGGAAAAGAGACCGTATTAAATAGATGTCGTATTCTATTCTGAATTACATCAGTCATATTATCATGCTTACGCTCCAGCCAAAACTTTGATCGGTTGGTAGGTACAGATGACACGTCCTTTATATAATCTATGTGATCTAATTCAACCCTGCTGGTATCCCGACCTTTTTCAGAATCATCACATTGTAACTGAACTGGTCATTGACTCATTCAGTTCATAACACCAGGCGTGCTTGAATGACATTCAGGCATTTTATGCTTTGTACCTGACCATTTTTCATGACTCCAGAAGGACCTATCCAGACGTTATGGGACATATCTGATGTTGTAGATAATGCAGTGTCAGTTTCCGAGGAAGGGCGTTCGAGGCATTTTCATCAGAGTTATTGCCTAACATTCTTTAATGTCAAATTTTTATCGGGCAGTATATGCCGTGGGTGTTTGATTATATGATCCCGTAAGTAATGGTGTTCATTCATAAATGTCACTACGGGTCCGTGTCCATAGTTAAAGGAATTACAAAGGCTAGCTGATAAAAACCAACCTATCTGTGTAAATTTGAGGCTTTGACTCACCAAAACACAGGCCACATGTTAGACAGTCACTACTGACACAATCTACGTCTGTCTTTGGAAGCAATTTTTTAATCAAAGTACCTTATCTACACATCTCTACGTTCCCACGTCCATGGCGAACTAGTGAGTCAGGTATCTCCATTTCTCAGTTCAGCGGCAGGAAGTGAGGTTGAAAAAGTTCAACACACGGGACACGGTACTCTTAGATCACCCAACCGGTGGGCTGAATCAAGGAGCATTTTAATATCATGGCGTAGGCGTATTTTATACTAATCGTAACATTGAATCGGTAGGTAGCAGAGGGAGTACACAGAAACAAAGGACGACGTAAGCTGTGCACTGTCCGTTAACCACAGCAAAGTGTTGAGTGTCACCCAATCATTGTAGTGGAAATCAACGAATTTAACGATAAGAAGAATATCATTCATGAGTAATTCGGCAGTTTTGTTGGTGTAGAAGAGATCCAATTATGAAAAGTCTGTGATTCTGTTGGATTCGAACCAACGGCTGAAACGACGTGCTTAATCTTGAAAAGGGGTCTACCGACTGAGATACGAAGTGACGTTGGAAACTCAGAAATTTCGAATTTGTATTTTGATACCCACTCGACCTACACTCGATCTCATACGAAATTCATCAAACGATCCGAGATTTCTCAAACACTGCGCTTTGGAATTTATCAACTCCGCTGTCGGGCACAGTGAGGCGGTTCCTACACTTGGACATGTTTTTTGTCACTGGTTCGAGTTCAGCCAAAACTGAGATTTTTTTGCTGTTCAACCTCTTTTGAAGACAGTGAGTGTAGAAGAGTCATTACCGAATAACGTGACCGATACGGTGCGAGGTGTCCTGCCGGCTGAAGGCATGACCCAGTCTTACACATTTAATGTTCACACAGTACTGTTATCAAAACAGACTTATGCATGGAAGAACATGGTCAACTCCAAGTAAGTCTGTCTGTTGTGTTTCATTGAAGGTGAACGACTACCGGAGAGCACTTGATCCAAACTCCAACTCAATGAACTTATACGCATCTGCGCTCGCTTGGCTGATGCTATCACCTAGGCAACATTTGTTGTATGATGACAGTTCTTCGGCTCATGGAGTTTCGCACAAACCTACACTCCCATCACAGTCTCACCTGACTGGACAGTATACGCTGTGTTGGGTGACGACTGATGCAGTCAGTACACGAGGGCCAGATAAACACACTGAAAGTAGCAAAGCTTACACAGTTTGAGGTAATAACCTAATAGGATGGGACACAAAATAGTTACGACTCGGAAGCTCAGGGTCGTTTGGATCAAAGCTAGGCTAGCGAATGTTTGAAACGCCTCTGTTCGTTAGGGTTGTACGGTGTACGTAAATGGGCCAGTCCACACAGGATCGTACATTGATCAATGTCCATCATTCCACGCCTTGCAGTGATAGACTGTGGTTTTTATGTTAGACCTACTCACTGTGTACGCAGCTGATGAACGCTCATAGCAGCTGTGTACGTTTATGCGATGCAGTCTAACTTTGATGTGTTCATTAACAAGATTGCGTGTAATACTAAGTAATCAGTTCTGTACAAATCAGTCATGTTGGAGGTTCAGAACAGTTGTTACCCCTTGTCTGTACTCGGGTACAAATTCTTCGAGTGATTGTGAACAGGGAGTCTGATTTAGGAAAATATCGATTATTTACCTTGGTTTAGAGTCAAACTATTGATTCGGATTAATCAAAGGTTAAGCCTAATTCACGTGGTCCGGATAAAGTATGTGATTGGATATGACTGATAACATTTATGTAGGGCATTTTTAAAAGGTCACTGCATAGTACACGGGCTTAGGTAGAAAGGCTAAGTATGGTGAGAAAATCCTCAGTTATACTTTATGGTATCAACACAATGTGAGTGAATCAGCTGGTGGGTGGTTTTGGGTTTCATTGTCACATTAGAATGACGTCCATCTTCAACCATCCTGTAGCGAGAAGGCGTCCAATAAACCACAATCTTTATTGTCCAAATCGCCAGTCACATGCAACGCGCTCTCTCTCGTTTATGAGTCATAATTCCAACTCGCAGCACCCCCCGGTTTCCGTTCACACGCCGTGTGCACTTCTAACCGGTTTACGTGTGTGACCGGTGCCNCGTCGCATCCATTAAGCGAGCATACAATGCAGCTGAAATCATAGTCGTTGACCGAGCTGTTACCTTCAGTAAAGGGAGAGTAACCTGTTCGCGCCAATTCACACTGTATTTATCGATGTATGTGTAACTGTGGCGAAAGTTACATCGACAGAACCGATGGATGCTTGAACTCTAGAATGAAGGAACATCTGCCAAAATGGGTTCAGGAAGTGACTACGCAATCTAATTCCTTCGTCCCGGGATCACTCTAACTTCCGGTCTCCTCTACCGCCAGACACATGTTGGCCACCGATCACCGGATTAATCCCGAATCAACATTCAGAATTATAATGCGCCACGTTGATCCGCGTTTCCTGCGTTTCGCTGACGCGGTCGCGATTAGTCGTCTCAAGCCAGTATTGTGAATACAAAAAACAAGTATATGTAAGTAGTAGACTCCCACGGACCTAATAATTCTGTCCTGTCGTTCACCACCCTGCTTGCTACTTCATTTATCCACCCCGCATCCAATCATTGTCAAATATATCTTCCTAGTTATTGTTATTTGGTGCTGACGAGTCGATAGGAAGTGCTAGCATCTGCCGGTGTCCGTCTTCTTACTGCTGTGTTCAAATTTATGAAGGGAACCAACTGTATGAGACAAATTCTTCATTGATTAGTACGGCTTGTAACGGTTACACCACTTGTCCACGAGGTTTATGATTGTCATCATTACTGATATGGGTATGTAGATACCCGAAAACTCACCTCTCGGGAAGCATAAACCGCATTGTTGGATTCATTTGATAAAAATGTGAACAGTCAGTGTAGACCTGCTCCGAAATCAGTCATTTCATCCTTCCTCGTGTACTAAGAGACAAAGTTGATTCACATTTGGTAGAGAGAGGAACAGATGAATCGAGGTCATGTATAGGAGCAAATGAGAAATAATGACTTCATGGATAGCTAGCATTCATCATTGACCAAGTGGGTGATTGGCACAATGAGACAAACGATTACGGATTCTTCTGTTCGGGATGAGTGAGTTGATTGAGTGAGGAAATCTGGTATTAGGTGCGGTCGACAAGATCGTGAGGAGAATACCCGAGTGACAGAGTGAGCGGCAATTTCGGTCATTCGAACAACGACTATGGAGGTCGTTCAGCAATGTAGTGTGATAGTTCGATCTGCTGGTGAAAGTACGCTAAAGCGTCACTGCCTGGTAGATTATAGTGTCCGAATCTATGGACAAATGAAATTTAACAAGCAACCACAGTTTCTCGTGATATACTTTATAGCATACTAGGAGCGGAACTTCTTGACCGCATTTATGTTAGGATTAACGGGTTACATGGTGGTTCTGCTACTAAGAAAACGCAAATCACAACTTGGGCAAATTTAAGCCGACGCACTGCAGTTGATTCTAGCATGTTACACATGACTATTTTGTAGAGTAATGAGCAAATTCCGGGAATTATCCGCTATAGACTGAGACTCCTACAGTCACTCTGACTGTGTTAAACAGAAAATCCAAATCAAGCCAACGCAGTCTCGATTGATCGACTCCAGAACTATCCTAATGCATTCACAACATAAAATTTAACAACAGTCAAACAACTTCAGTAAGTGAATAGCCTACATATTTTTTCCGCATTCCTACTGAAGAAGCCTAGTGAAGAATCTCACATTTGTATCAATTCCAAACGGCTGAACGAGACTATGGTTAATAAAATTGTGGTCATCCCAACGGTGACAGACAGTTTCGACAAGTTGTGGAGGACCCAGGTTATCCACAACGTTGGACTTGTGATCTGAATATTGGAAAGTTCTATTAAAGGTTTCACTGTTAGGCTAAGGCAGTACAGGTTCAAACGTGTGTCGTCCGGGCTGTCAGATTCCCGTTTCGTCTCCCAGCGACTGTTACTGCATGTGGCAAACTGTCTATGGAGACAGTATCACCACCAGTTTGACCAATGAGATACAGCATACATGATGCATTTTTCAGTGGTACTGCAGAAGACTGCTCATGTTGGCTTGCGGATCGGTGGCCCAAAATCGCAACTGGCTAACCAACAAGATCGGTCATATCCATTTTCAAATGCCCGAGATACTGATGACGATTGAAGCAACCCCGTACCAACATCAGAGATGATACTGTGACAGTTTCCCTGTCGCGCTGGCTTTTACTATCATTGTATAAATCTTTTAGCGATGTCACGAACCTCTTATATGAAACATTGAAAAGGTATTGTTCATTTCGCTCACGAAAGGATGACAGCTGTTCATGAAACTAGCAGAGACTGAACAGAGCATTGTTGGGAACGACGTATGGTTTCGAGTTGTACTAGTACAGGAAAGATGTGCCGGTTTATATGCAATCTGAGCAGTAAAGTCGGTCGAATAAAACCGTTCAAGATCAGAAAAAGAGTGTTTGCCGGTAGTGTGAGCTTTTAACAAATAGCGGCCTTATTTACTGAATCGAGAATTTTGTATACAGGCTGAGCATAAACACAGAAAGTGAATCAAATCAAAAGAAAATCCTCCGGAAAAACTCGCGGGTTAGATCCCGTGGTTGTCAAAGCATGAGTTAAAATTCTTCATGTGTCTGAAAAAGCTAAGTTCTTGCTTTTATCTGCCAGGCGCAATACACTGATTGACTTCGTGAGGACACCATCAGAGTTAGCAGCATCACACTGAAACACAGGACAGACGCTACGACCTGGGAATTGACTGACGAACTTTTAGGAGGAAAGTGCCTGGTAGTTGAAAAACAGCCGAAAATGAAGACATTCAGAGTGCATTGGTAAGGTTTGAGATTGAATGTCGCCCGTGTGTTAATTGGCGGTCGTCGAGATGGAATAAACGTACGTATTTTAGCGACACAGTTGAGAGCGACGCTTGTAAATGAATGTCAGCAGCTGGCTCGTACGGAGTGTGACTACATTTACAGAGTGCTGTAGTGATAGGGGATGAATGCCGATGTCGACGAATAAGCGCTCACGAGTCAATAACGTAGGCTGCTGAACAACCGTAACCTTTCGAATCAGTATTCTACTCGGCCCTTCCCCGTCAGGAATTATAGTGAGTGAACACCATGAGCCTCTTTATAGTAATCACTTGCGGAAACCCGTGCATAATCGGCCTGATGGAACATTACACAAGCTAGGCTGAAGCAACTGCTACACCCGATCACTATGCAAGTCCTGTATGCAGAACCGTGATGGGATACCTCGTTAAAGATCTCGGAACGCCACAAAACATGCCCACTGATCAAGGCCCATGCTTCTCAAGTGGGGAATTTCGGAACTGTATGGAGCTCTTATCGGAGAAACCAACACACTAACTTAAGCGTCTGAGCACGACTAGAAACGGAAACACTCATTTGCACACCATACTCTTCTGAGGATACTCCAGTCGCTCTAGACACCATGTATCAGTTCCGTCGTGTAGCGTAAGCCATTATATGTCATTCTGCCCTCCAACGATCCATCCCGTATCTCTGTCGTATTTATCACGCGATTATCTCGATCCGCAATCATCTCGATCCATGCTGCTACTGAATAGTGGTGTGAGTAGTATGGTGCGACCGTTTATCCTCACTACATTAGGAGGCAAGGGAGTTCACATAATACCATACTATTCCCAGTCAAACGGAGTGACGAGAAAGAAACAAGCACAGAAACAAAGATTGTTTGTCTGCGAAAGGTAAAATGTAGAGAGATGTTATCATTAATTCTGCGGGTTCATTAGCTGTTTGCTAAAAGCTATAACGAAAATTGCCGTTCGAACCAATTTCTACTAATTGAGTAGGAAGCTGGCTTAATTAGACAACTGACGGGTAAATGCCCATGAATAAGCAGATTCCAGGTAGTTGGCCGATCGCAACTTGTCAAACACACAGGAAGTCGTCAAGACTTAGTCAACTGCAAATTTGTCTAGTCGAAATACTATGTTCTATTCCAGTTCGAAGGTCAAGTAAAGAGCTCAGCATAGCCCGAGTTTTCTTCACAAAGCAGAGTGGACTGTACGTGGAAGTGTATAGTTGCGGTCCAGTATATCTGACTAAGTATGAGCAACATCAATATGGGGTTCACGGAAGCCAGTTATGCAAATCAGGAGAGTATATACACCAAGGGTATCAACACCACTATGATCGGTACGCAGATCATTGAGAGAACGATCATTTTGGATAGATGACCACACTATGCTTCTCTGGAATAGTAGGGCGAAGACACGTATCTACGTGGTAAAGCAATCGGGGGAAGATACAAAAAGATTGGATTGTAACCCATCGAGAAATGACATTCTGCACACACGGACTTGTCCCTGACAGCTATGACGTTCCAGGATTATCGGTATGTGCAAACCAGTGTTGTGTTCGAAGTGTTGTTGAAGCCTCTACCACCTGCACCGGATTTTAAGTGAACCACTCTTGTTTCACCTACATTCTTGGTTGACAGTACTAACTCAAGTCAGCCTTGAGCTCATGAATTTGCCAGTCTTCCGCAAATCGTACCCTTGTTTGGCATACGGTCGTGCTCACTTGATCCGGCAGCTTCTTCGATGACTACCTCTTAGCAAAAAACATTTCATGAGCATTGTACAAGACAGTCATTAAAAATGCTGTTATCACGAGTTTTCAAAGACAATATTAATACAATAGATTGTTCCGCGACCACGTCACCTGTCCATTAAAACGCCTGATCTTTACTTGTTCTAAGAATTATATCAGGAAGAAACTTTTTTCTGCCAGTCTATTGTCAGACCAGTGCGAATGCTATTCCGAGTACAAACATGTATGATGTATGTGCGCAAACATAATGCAGTGCATGGGGTTGGTGTTGATGATTGTTGACATTTGGCCGTTTCTGTTCTCATTTTATACAATGAGAGTAGAGTGGTTACGACACAATCTGTACAAAACAGGCTCAGATATAACGTTCTTATGTCTACAGCAAACCGTTTTGTGGTCTATTTTTTTCCAAACAGGTAGGCGGTTGACAAGACTACCATCTGTCTCATGACTCGCTGTTATGTCTGTGTGCTATCAAAATTACTGAGAAAAGTGGTTTAGTAAAGTATAACCCTTGCCGCCTTCTTCGAAAGTGCATGCATCTGGGTTTGCAAACCAAAACTCCGACTGACAAATCAACGTGGTCCTCATTTAGTTGGCGTGTGCACTGCTCTTCATCAATCGTTTCCTACCTGCTTAATCAACTTCTGTCAGTGATGGCTAGTTTGCTTTGTCTTGTTAGCCGCAATCCACTGGCTTTGGAATGCTGTGAGATAATCCGCCAAATGTCGGACTAATTGCACGCACGACATGTTTTCCCGCCACGATATTACGTAAAACTTGCAGGAGATAAAAACAGTCGAAGATTGTGTGGCGGTGGTCTGATAAACATTGATATAAATAACAGCTTTTGTAGAAAGCTTATCGAACAAAAAAGCTAATCAACACGACGAAAGGGACATTCAAAGTCAGGTCGGGATCAAGAACGCCGTGAACGCCAAAATTTCAGACTCATAAACGACGGTAGAATCAGATGAAATGGAGGGGTTGTGATAGATCACAGTTTGAGAGGAGGCGGGCAGTACGTAAGTGCTGTTTTGGGTTATAACGGTTGGTTAGTGCTCAGGCAAATCCGAAAGAACGTGGTTTGCGTTTTGCGCAACTTTGTAAATGGCAGAAAACAGACTGAGTTTGCAGGCTTTCAGGAGCTTTCGTACGGAACTTATGCCTTGACATAATTAGACGTTCGTGCCACAATCAGTGGGCCACAGCAGCAACCAAGGAGAGAACGACCCAATTAGATTGTGGGACCAAAAATGATTATCCCGATAAGATTTTAAGAGCGAATTGCCAGTCTCCTCACTGGGTGGATGTAAAACAACAATAACAGCAGCATCAAGGTGAAGATTGAGAGTATCAACAGCGAATTGCTTTGATCTGATTGAGTTTTAAATGTTTACTCGGTACTTTACTTCACGATCAATCGTTTGACTAGGAGTACTGAATGGTTGCGAACATGAGCGTCAAAAGTTGAAGTGATATTTCTCTTTTTCAATACTCACCTTCGGACAGAAACCCCTCTACGATCTGCGTCGTCCACGTTTCAGGACGTTGGATAGTCTAAGCAATTGTGTTCTGATTAGGATCAACAGTTTTCAATCATACAGTTACTGATTCAGTGAGTAACATTCGGCATGAGCATCGGGGATGATTGACACTCAACCAGTAGAGTATCACTAGGTGGCAAACATTTGTGCTCACCCCGTCGCAAGTGATATTTATTCAAGGTGCTCATTCTTCATATAAGTCTAATCCAAGACTGCTTGGTAGTTTTGTCCACCTCCGTCTGTTCAAACCAGAAAAAGCTGTGTTGTTGTCTAATAAACTAGAACAGTGTTTTCGATTGTATAAAACTAGCACGTATGTGTCAACGCTTACGGACTCACTGAATCGAAACGTTTGAGTGGTTACTACATCACGAAGCAATATAGGTTAACAGTGTCACGTTATCTCACGTGATAACAAACTCAGGTGTATCATAAGAGATTATCCTGCCCTCTGTTGTTTCTTGGTTTATAGAATGCGGCTGGAATAAGCTACGATGTTGATGTACGCCAGTATTGTTCCTTGGGTGTATCCCTTTCTGCAATTTTTAACTCAATACTTTCAATTGTCCGGATTGAACGAGTGGTTAAATGCTTGTAACCTGTCACAAAGCTGCACCTGAAGTTACAAATTCAGGAAGGATAGATTCTCGGGCAGTTATGATCCAAATTTCTAGGGGTTACTGTATGTGATAATACGTGCTATCTACCTCATGACAACAAAGGTTATTTCTATTGAAGTTGGGGGTGTATTTTTATGCAGCTTGTTTGGAAGCGTTCTACACTCATAGCCACCTCCTTTCAGGCCTACCATATATTCGGTTATATGGTAATCCTCGTAGAAATAACCCTACAAAAGGAAACACACCCCCACCAAATAATCATTTTTGCGAAGTACGAACCAGTTTGTGTCTGATGCATTCATCTTCTAGTCATATAAGAAAATTTTTCGAATATTTCAAATGAGATTAGGCCCTCACAGGATGCAACAACGCAGCAATCTTAGCACAAGAAACTAGGTTGGCGTGCGTACTCAACACATTTGTTCAGCTTCCTAAAACCGTAACCATTCAAATGGAATTCCGTAAACTATGATGTTCCTCGTGCTGACCTTGAAAATTTGGTGTTGAGTTGTGATATGACAGGGTTTATATTGTGGTTCTGACAGTCCAGAGTTTTCGGATTAGAGTCGTCAACAGCTGGTTGTTGTCTGGACCTTAGCAGGCTGACAGCTTCCAAGTCCGTGTGTAATCGTACTGGATTAACTGTTGGATACTCTGATGTGTGATCTTCAATGTACGACGTCTGTTCTGTTGTTCATCCCTCCATTCAGATAGGCTGTTTACACGGCAAGAATGTTCAGTGCACAAAAGTGGATCCAAACGTGGGTATATAAGATTGTCCATAAGTCTTATAATCCGTTAATAAATGTAGTTCGCCCAGTGTAACCAGCCGTCTTGAGGGAAAATTACCAAGCCTACCACGTCATGTGAGGTGTCTGACGTGCGCAGAACGCTTTTTCAGTGTCTGGATGTAACAAATCCGGAATAACTTGCCAAATTCTGTCCTTCTGTCAACAGCAGTGGGTGTATTCAGACGCATATTAGACGGTCACATTAAGAACACCAAGCTAAGTCTTCATTTGACGTGAATATCCCGACAGGATACAAATGTACCCGACCACTAGGAATTTCTGCTAGTTTCACGTTATTTGCTGTATGCTGAATTAAAACTGCCAGGCCATGAGTGCAATTCTCTTTTGCTAATTTTTATCAAGCTAACTGTCTCTCGGAAATTTATTGCTGTCGAGGTTTTGAAACTGAAACCATCGATCAAGTTAGTTTTTACATTTTAACCCGTCCAACACAAACGAGGAAGCGCATAAGTACTCCCAGTTTCTCATACACTAAGTGTTCTATGTATTTCATAAATCTTACAAGTCATTACAGCACCCGACCTGCTCGGGTCATCGGATGATGTGCTTTGGTTATACACTTTGTAGTACTCTAAAATACTCAAATCAACCCTTATGAGATTCATTTACTGTTCACACAAATTAATCTGTTTTGAATATTCTTTTAGAATGGCGTCCATACTCAGTGCATCGAACTCGCATCGACTGAATTTCTTAAGGTTGAGACTCCCGCTCTCCTTAGGATGAAACAGTTACTCTCATCGAAAGGTGTTTTTGTTGAGCCGAACAGAGTTCTCTTAATCTGTAATCTGACTCAATGTTCTATCGAAAGTTCCCAAACTCTTGAACAGACACCTACAGGTTCTGGCTGAATTTCTGCCAAGATAATTTCTGAATCCCATTTTGAAACGTGCGGACAGTTTTCAGACAATGTTTTGAAGGATAACATCCATGCAGTTCTCCTTTCGTTCTTTAACTGATCTCATAACGGTATCATCATACAAGCTCTTACATACTCATACCTATGTGTGCCGTTTGTCTATGATATTTTACATATTAATATATCTAATGAATCTCGAACCTATTCCTCTAACTGTACGAATAAGTGTGCATCAGAATGAGCCATTTGCTATTTTGTCCATAACTCGTTGAATTCTAGTCTCCTATTGTAATTCCGGTTTTCATCGTAGTATCGTGGAACACGTACTGGTTTTGACAGTACACAATACACCTTAAGATGTATGAAACAATTTCCTAGATTCATCTGTCAGCCCATCCCACAATGTATGGAACTGAAAATATGGAATTTGTATTCGTTAGCTGAGTGAAATGTGCCCTGATATCACGTCAACTGTTTACAGTACGGTGACCCGAACTTGTTTTTGTTGTGCAGACATTATTGTCGCGTAGACAGGGCTCTCTTATATTGTCTACGTTCACCCGAAATTATTCTGCTTGTTTTTAACTGGTTCTTAGTTGATTAACGAATCGCTGGGTCAGCCAGCTGCCTACATACAACGAGCAGCCTACTTCTGGTTCTGCTCAGCGCTCTAGGTAATAGAGCATGTACTGATTGTAACCACTGGAATATACATGACAACAGATTTACTTGATTTGCTGAATGCGTTCGGCTGAGTGCACCTAGGAACACCATAGATGTGCAAACAATCCAACTCGACGAATCAGAGTGTTAATTAATAAACCACCAGGGCTAAGTAGAATATTCGTGATCTTTTGAAAGACTATAGCCAGTTTGTCCGTCTGTTCGTCTTCCTGATCATACTCAGCAATTTAGTGATTAAACTGCCAGACGCAAAATTATGGGCACCTGCAACCTCATGGGCAATATTAGGACAAATGGCATTGGAGACCTTTCTGAAAATTAAGAAAGAAGACAGTATGACTTTCCGAAACAACAACAATTTTTCTAAGTTCGCAAGTTGAGGTGGAGCCACGAATACAGGGTGTATATAATTGATCAGCCATACTACATTTGATGTTCAGCCCGACTGCTCTGTTCAGTTTATGATGTACGCATAAAATGGTTCATTCAACTTGCGTTGCCAGCGTAATCCAGGCTAGGTAAGGTCAGAGCATGCTGTTCAGTTTAGCTCCGTTTAGTGACAGCTGTGACCAAATCCGACATATTTTACGAACCACAAACATATGATTTGCAAAGAAGGGATAAAAGTGGACAAAAATGCGGGAAACGTGAACAGGAATGCCATGTGCACATAAATATCACGTTTTGAAAATCATAGCGATTTGAAAACAACTCCGCAAAAGCAACTGATCTAAAATAATCAATAGCAGAGGAGATAAGCACTTTGTGGGGACAGCGAACTGGATGCCTTTTGTTTCTGACCATACGTGGGGTAAGTTTAGTTACCAGTCGACACTGACACATGTATTGCGGTGACAAAAACAACAGTACTGGGAATTCGATCTGATTGTGCTGTCTGCCAGGAGTAGGAAAGCAAGAATGAATGAGGTCACGTTGCACTCCATGGTGCTCAGTGCATTGTACAAACAAATCACTGAGACCTCAGATCCCCTTTTCTCCGTCATGAAGAAGTCTCCTTGTCAGAAAAATGGTGTAGCTAACAAGCTCGTTTTCGGTTATTCATCACTGGGCCAAACAAATAACATTTATGTGAAACAAAGTTGTCACGGCAAAGCGAACAGAAACAAATGGCAAGTTCAAGTGAGGTCACATACGTCATAGGCACACACGGAGACAACGTTTTGATATGATTATATCACCAGTATGACGTAACTGCAGCCATGACGCTTTGATCTGTCGTGACGTGGGTGGTTGGCCATGACAACTTCAAAGCCTGAACAAAGCGCTTCTGTGCGCACGAAGGTGGATTACTCAGTCGAATTGGGATCGCTTCGGCCGCGGCCAGAATTCGGCATCTGACAGCTTTTGAGTGAATGGCTTTCACTCGGTAAATCGGATGAAAAGAAGAGGTCAGGTTAACAGTATGATTTGTGTCAACGAGGTGTACAACAGTTGCGCTGGTAATCATCTTGGTGACTCCGCTATTGATCTAGGCTGGATGATGCTCACGGATACGTTCGGATAAGCGCCTAGTCATGTGACCCACTTAACTTGTCCCACAGGAACACGTAAATGAGTATACACAAGAGGAAGCTGCAGAAGCGGGCACTTTATCCTTCAACGGAGTAGAGTTGAAACGAACACGTGGGATGGCAGCATAGAATGTCCTATTGTTTTAATGAATTCAAAGGAGTCTCGTAAGTTATGTTTCCCAGCTTCTTCCCAACGGGTTCAAGGAGATAAGACAACCATTCAGTCTCCCTGTTTGAATAGTAAGAAGTCACACCCCTACGATACAGTTCACAGGAATCTGGTGTACAGGACGGCCAAACTGCAGTAACCTTAACCAATACGTGTATGCCGTTGACTGTGTCAGTTCGCCTGGGCGTTGAAGGCAGTCTTGGCGGTCGATCGTCGATTTCCCAGATTCTTGTGGCCTGTATGGTGTTGGTAACTTGGGGTGAATAGTTACGACACGCGGTTATAAGATTAAACCCAAATGACCTGATACACTCGACTTGAGCGTCCAGAAAGAGTCGTTTCTCTGAACAAAATTGTTAAGATTTTTCAGTACCCGACCATCCTGATGAGTCAATCTGGAGAATAACTGTTGTCGCAATGATTCCTCTTTGATCGAACCAATTACATTGTGAACATGAGGAACAGACTGATTGGTTTTGGTTCATCAGGCAGTAGGTTGCATTTAAATCCAACCACCACATCTTTTTATCGTGGAAGTGCTTATGCTACCAGTGTATCGTACACCTTTAAATCCTTACATATGTACCGTCCCACCAAACTGCCTGAGTGAGCTCATGACCTTTCAGTCCGCCCTTGAAATTTCATTGTCACCAACTCTGTTTTTGTCGATCAGCATACCGAATTCGATGAAACTGTGCCATATCGGATGGGCAGACAAGAGTCCTGTGGGAGATTGAGGAGACAAATAGTGATTGAATTAATGGCCCAAATTCAACAAAAGACAAGCGGGTGATCCCTACCGAGATCCACTAATCAAGAAACACTTAGAATAACTTGTTTTCTGCACTCTGGGTGAATCGGTGGACAGTCAGCAAACAAGCTTAAGAGGCAAGTCGATGTACATGCAATTCTGTTTCATAATGCTGAAAACCACAATGTGCATCTTCATTGTCCAAACTTTTGCGTGGAAACTGAGATTCGCATAAGGTTGGTATGGCTTAGTTTTGTCAGGTAACATTGTACATGGACTAATCAGTGTTGACTGTGCGTCGCAAAACGATTTGCGTTCGATATCATCAATTCCACTATTCCTGTGCCCAACACAACCTGTGGCCGTAAACCTCGATTGCCTAGTGTGCTTGCAGACGAATTAGAGTAAATATTTACTATTTCTGTCACCGAAACCATAAACTCTTTTTTCTGGCTAGTTTTTTAACTATCGATTAGTTTATGGGCATGTGTTTGTACACACAGCAAACTTCTAGCCGTTCTCTTCAACTACGAGCAGGCCGGCGTTTACTCATGACTCATCCTTTCATGTTGGGAAGAAAAAGCATAATGACACGAAGCTGAGTGAAGATACCCACACAAATAAAGTCCTAACGTTTACGAACTGGCGATGATTTATTCATCATTCGTGGTTTTAAACCAGACTGCCTCATTATGCACGCGGACGTGGACTTCTGTGATGCTGTCCAACCCTTCAGAATCTTATAATCTACCATCGTCAGACCAGTCCTTCACTCGGATGTGTCTGTGGCGACATGCAGCAAACATGCGAGTTAGTTCGAAATCACCAATCGAGTGGGAAGTTGCTTTTCAGGTGGGGATGAAAAATCACTTTTACGTTGACGAGTTGACTAATCTGCATACCGCTCCCGATAGTGACAGATTGAGTGGAATGACCAACTGTTCGCTACGATAGCACACCTAAGGTCGTCGGTCTTTCGGTTAGTCATCTCCACCACTGAATACCACAAACCACAAAATCCGTGTGGTCACATGTGGTAGGCAGTTATCGTAAGAGGTTACTAGCCCGTTTCCACATACTTTAACAGTGTCATTAATTGAAAACTGATATTATCTATTAAACAGGCGCCAGATGAGCTACGTAAATCTCATCCCAAAAAATCAACTACCATCAGAAAACGATCAATTTAGGGGTTTGGTCAAATTCCTAGATTGCTTTGTGTAATGAGTGCATTATGACGGGGAACGATTCCATGTCGACGCAACAGGTATTGTAGCAAGGTCCTCACACTCGCTTGTGCACAGTTTCTATTCACGAAGGTTTCCAATGTATAAAATAACCAATAAGCCCGTTTTGTTTTAACGAATATGTCGTTTAAAGAACAAAACGCATATTAAAAAACAAATTTTGAGTGATTTTTTCTCATCTTCCGAGCTGGACTTTCTAACGATGTTTTGTTCAATAAGTTGGAATATAAACTGCTAACTGAAAAACTTGCAATACGGAAATGATATGTTTACTTAGGAATGTAGATTTCCGTCCGAACCAACATGTCTCAAACTTTTTCATTACGGAACACCTCCGTTTCTGGTGAAGTGGTGATGCCAAATGAGTTGACACAATTTGAGGGGTAGCAAAATTGACAATGCACCTCTTATGTCTCTGTCTCCACGTTGTAAACTAGATGGTAAAGTCCCACTTATAACATGTTGATGTATTCTTTATAAGTGACTGCCACAATGCAGACCAAATGAAAACTAGTTTTGTGCACTGAAAATGTTCTTCACGGCACGCTTCTCAATTGCTACTTATATTATCTCATATGTATGAATAAACTGTTTTAGGTTGTAGACGACATATGTCCTGGAGAGCATATACACAGACAAACTTTGATACAATTATTGTGAGGTCGCGAGCGGAAGCGTGCGGCGCGCAAAGGGACCATCGTTGTCATAGGTCGCGGTGACGTGACCATATGGCGTTACGATGTGTGCGGCCGCGAATGCGCTGGCCGTTTGGGATTAGTAGGTCACCAACGTACTCAGTACACCATCGGCGAAGAGACGACGAGTACGTTAGGCTCCGGTCCGGCAGGTCATATCAGTGTTTCCATTCTACTTCTGTTAATGACTGCATCGGCGAACAGCGTGGTCATTGACAATTAATCCACTCCTCTTTTCAGAAACCCGTCTGCAATCTCCTACCGATTCATTTCTTCAGCTTTGTTGGTGTGTTGTATGATGAATAGTCCGCCTGGCTTTTCATAGTTCAGTGAGAATTTCGCTTTTCATCCCTATCTTCTCTGGGATGCACTAAACTGCACTCCTTTACTGCAACGCTTCTTGTATTACACTCCAAAAATCTTTCTACTCAGTGTAGATCTCGTCATTGCAGCCTCTCTCTGTTTAGTTTCCGAGAGATAGGGGTTTCCTTTCCTTAGTAGCCAATCAAGTGGCTAACCAGCATTGGCCGGCTGGACACAAAGGCTCCACTGGCACACCTCCCAGACTTATTCCTTCGGGTTTACACTGGATATGTGGTGTGTTGGTGGAACCGCAATTGGTGCGGCGCAAGCCAATTGCAGTGACTGTTAAGCGCAGGCGTCCCTTGGCTTCGGTCCCTGTGAAAGGCAAATCCGTATCGGATGCCGCTAACCTTGTATGGGAATGGAGTAGTTCAAAGTTGATCAGAGCACGAGAGTTATATTTTTGTATGATTATTGCTTAATACAAAATACTTGTCAATAATTATCAACTACTTGAGGGTATGGATAAACAGGGTTGGACAGATATCACAAGATTTATATTCTCACAAATTCCGTTGCCTTTTTGTTAGTACATACAAGTGACCGTATTTGTTTTAATGTGAACATAAAGGCGAAAACACAAAGAAAGCAAGAATATCAGAGTTCACAAGTATTTTCACTGCCATGTTGGCGACAACCCTACAGTACAGATGTTCCCACAATACGGGGTTGAACCTTCTGTTAGAGACATCTTCAGCAAACCTTGATGTTCTGTTACGTGGCGTTAAATAAGGAGCAAGAAACAAGCTTATCGAATCACATTGGCTGTACATTCTCCGAGTATGATGTGGAATGGAGAGCGCAGAAGAATTGTTTTTATGCCTGGATCTGAAATATGTTTGTTCGATCACTTACCCAGTACTGTCCAGTATCCGATGGATATGTGTAAATTACATTGGATTTGGCTGACTCGGGCATCACTCACTTCATAGCGGGCCTTAGACGGTGAAGTGTTCTGACAGTAATTGCTGGAGAGACTGTTCTGGCGATAGAAATAAGTAGATGGTATTGCATTGGTTGGCATGCGTCACTATTTATATAAATCAATTAGAAGATAACCGGTTCCTTAGAGAATTCATTCAAGTTAACTGTTCTATCACTCAGATGTTAGCAGTGGGTAGATCTCAAACCAAGCTAGTTGTCACAAGGCATAAGAACAAGCACTATATGCTTGACGGTCAAAATTCTCATACGGAAGCATGCGATGGGTTTTGTAATTGTTGCCGTTCTTCGTTTATGAGTGCTCAGTGAAACTTGACCACACACTGTATTGCAAAATCTCCAGCTGCAGATGTTCCAACTTAGTAACTCAACTGAGAATTAATTGTCATTCAGCCCAGACCCGGTGGGTACAGCAGAATGATTCTCCGAACATTATCTTCCAGTTATTATCTGCATCTGTATAGATCGATGGACTTTGTTGAACCTGCGCAATAAGGACACTTAAAAAGGTTAGTAAGCACAAAACTAGGTCCTCTGGAACCGTAACCTCAGTGCAACTATGTTTGGCTTGGTCAAAGTGAATATGTCTTAAACTTTCTGACATCATCGTAAAAACATTCTCGTAGTATAGGTAACGACAATCGAGGTATTCTTGCGATGGACAACTCTTTGACTTGATAGGATGAACACTTTATTCCTATCGTATGCAACAAGAAATGACTGGCGCTTTTGATTCGCAACCATTATATTGAAATACGAGTTTAGATGAAAAGATTCATTCCGTCCACTAAGCTTTACACTTACAACTGATCGTCTCTGATGATGAAGACGATTCGTTGATGTGTTTTTCGTAAAACTGCGTTATGGATAACCGATCTGTTTGTCTCTTACGCTTGGCTAAGAAATTGTCAAAAATTGAGCGACTCTGTCTATTTGATAGTACGTTGATTTTTGGGGTGCACAACAACGATGACTGTTCTTTCGTTCACGTTCGGACATTCCAGTTTATGTTTGATAGTACTACATAGAAAAAAGCGATGAATCGATGGATTAACCAAGGGAAATACTTTTCGATAGCGATTGTATACCAAACAAACTCAAAACGCTGTCCCGAATATTCATTATTTCAAACAAGTTGTTGGGGTTTACACAACTTTTCAGACTGAACTGATCAAGTCGGTTTCGGACAGGTTTTAAAAGATCGTAAGCCAATCACTTACTTTTTGTTACAACGATTTAGATACAGACGATACAGGTTGATGTGGACATCCCAGTTTGCGAAGTGTCCCTCATTTTTTCTAGTTGTGCCACCTGAGTTCCAATTAGTTAGAGATTTAGAAAATGCATCTGTAATAATTGGATTGAACACGGATTGTGCGTTGTCAACCTTCTTTCCCCTACCCAGTTCCATGGTATGTAGAAAAAGTTTGTGGGCTGTCAGAAGTTTGGATTATGTCAGGTCAACCGCAACAACCACGGGATCACTATCCGAATTGAAATATTCATAACTGATGAATCATAGCCAGCTTTCAACACTTTAGTCGGATACGGTTCTTCAAAGTCGGTAAACCACAAATTTACGATCATTAAGTTCAGAGCAACATGTAGGCGACGGTTAATCATAGTTGCTGGTAGTTTTTCATTCCTGACGAAGCAACCTGCTCAGACCAGACGAACAGGATCCAGATCTCTGGGTTGGTAGAGCGGTCGAGGCGTGAGCAGGGAAATGAACCCAAAGTTAAGAATCAATCGTGGAAAGGCAGGAATCACCAGTATGACCTACTGACATCAAGCGTAGTGGAGTCATTGAGTTAAGAGACTCAGTTATAAAACATCTAGGTTTCGGATGGATTTGAGCCACTGACAAAAACAGCATCCTCAGGCATTGCAGGTGCTCCATTAGCTGTACTGCAACGCAAAAGCGGGAGCACAGAAATGTTATATTTTGGATCACTTATCCACTCAACGTGTTTGGTCGCAAGAAATTCGATCATTTGTCCTTGTAATTTAGTCGGTAGGGCGCCGCTGCTTCTGTGCACGCTGTTTCTGTTGCTGGTTCGAATCCCGTTGAGGCCCGGATCTTCGCAAGTGTGCTTTTTAAATTGTAGGTTTGATTTGTTGATAGCACTAGACTGGTGGCATGCAAAAATAGGATACAATTAAAACTGACACACATCGCCTGATCGTTTTGTCAAGGTATCAAATCATTCTGAATGGAATGAAAGCCGAATCTGCAATGTTGATCTTCTTGTGAGGCCAGTCCATTCAGACACCCAATCAGGTTGGGTTGTTTAGGCCAAGTCAGTCTGCTGCGTACTAGGTTGGTCGGGGCCACCGATTTCCCACACAGTGAACGTACCCTTCATCATTTAAGTGAACTCACTGACTGAACGCTTCTGTGTCTCATTAAAGCGTTAGCTAATTAGCTCAACGTTTTCCAACATATGTGAGGCTATTAGGGACCGTCTGACGATGTAATGATTTCGCCTGATTCACTGAAATTCTCTCCCTGTTCGCTCGTTGTAATTTAAAGTTGTTCTCTGTTTTGTTCAAGATAGTTCTGAGAACAGTCATTATATTATGTGTGAACGCAGTTACAAGTTCTGCTAAAGGACAAAGGGTCTGTTTTGTTGGTGCTCATGTTTGGAGGTAACAGCCTCTTTCTGCTCATTTTTTATGACTAAATTTGACTACTATGAAGCTGTACTAAGGTGACTACCTCTCAGGAGCGATAGAGTTTGCCCGGGTCCGTGGAGTTAATTTTGCACCGCCATATTTCCAAAGTGACCATGTCCTTAGGCCTTACAGCGGCCACTTGTTTTCAACTGAGAATCCTCTATAGCCTCCACCACACATATCGCTATAATTGCATTTACTGAAACCTACAGTTAAGTTCAACCAAGCATTTTATTCGGGAAATAATTTTTACAACGTGAGAAATACACGTAGAGCTTAAATCGACCCTGATCAACAAGGCTATTGTTTTTCAAAGTGACTACCTATCATTGTAACTAGAGGACGAAATTACGTGACAGCTGGGGTAACTAATGAACGATGCGTACGTCAGTGTGTATACGGTCTGTGTAGTTACTTTAATTATCGGAATAAACCTGCCTCAGGGGTTAACCCTAAAGAAATGTATCGAAATGCTTCCGAAAAGGACAGCTTACTTAATTTTAATTGTGTGATCTGGAAACCAATATCATTGTTCGATTTATATTGTTGGGTTTGTATGACGTACATAATCTACTGTTGTCCATCATGTCCTCTCAGTGACCAACTCATAGAGGCAAAACGGTAGTTTTTGTTCAATACAGTTTCCTTCCAATTGTGATTAATGTCGCGTACTGAACAATCGAGTCGAAAAAACCAGAACAACAGTAGTCTGAGCTGCACTAAACAATCTTAATTTATTGAAAAATCAGTACTCTTCCTATAGGGGGACAAGAATATTTACGATTGCTATTGGGGAGCAAGCATTCCCGAGTTTTGATTATTCAGTCATTTGCTACTTTCCACGACCTTGCCTCCACTAACTTGGTTGTTTTAATCTCCACCTCTTACAAACAAATTGCAGGTGGTAGCTGGTCGCCATCTTTCGTTGGTTGGGGCCGATCGGCCGTTGTGGCACTCATAGCAGCTTGCGCATGAGCCTCCTCCAGTCCAATTTCACTACAGTTGGGTAGCTGCCAGCTGAAACACGCTTGAGTATGCTACGATTCGTTGAGTTTCTCTAGCGATCTACTGACGAAATGGCCCACCGCTCATAATGATGAATTTTGTACATTACCTCGAAACCATTAGTAACCCCTGGAAAGTACCAACCTGCATTTTTCTGAAAAGAATCAGAACGTCATTCGGTGTCAAAACTAAAAATGTGAAAGAATGGGGCGATTGCATAAGTCCTTGCAAAGACTACAACGGCGAACAATTGCTTCCAGCCATTCTTCATCAGGTCGACATAATTATATACCTTCAAAAATTTCACACAGTAGTCAGATAATCAAAGGATAATATGCAAAGCATTGCTGGTATACGCAAACCATCATAGCGTCTTAATCATGCATTAACCGAATTCTCAAAGAATCTCGTTGATTTTGGTAAGCAGCCGTTTGTATTGGCATATAATCAGTTACTTCACAGAACTAGCGTTAACCTGTTGATTATGGACATCCGTATCTACTGTCCATAGAAGTCTCAATGTGTGGCAAGTTCCGAAAAGTGAACCAAATGTTATAACATTTTAGTATGAACATAAATGCGGGACCGACGTTGTTGACATTATGGTTAGAGTTCACAATTGCTGTCGTGCGCACAGATGTCGACTACGTGACAGAACGTATGAGGATTCTACAGTCGTTACTGTATGGTACACAGTTGTGAGGCCGCCTGCCGTCAAAGTAGTCGCTACGATTTCATATTTCGTCTAACGCCGCACTTGTGCGAACAAACGTTCAGCTTCAATACGAGACAGTAAATAAAGGGGCAGTCGGAGAGAGATTTTTCTGGCCTGATTACTTGCCCCAGTAAGACCAAGGTCATTTGGTTGACAAACCATAAAGTTTGTGGGAAACTTGTTTTCAAAGTGCGCTACAAATCAGCGTATTGCATTATGTTGGTTGCTAGCCAAACTGATCATATAATGTAATTTTATTCAAGATATTCGGTCATCCTTGTGGTTTTGAAGCATAATGATCCACCACTAAGGGCTAGAATGGCCGAGTTTATTGTACTAAAACTTTCTGACATGCAGGTTTCATCAACGACTTGCCCGAAACACCGTATAAACCAGATGCAACTACATGCAAAATAGGCGACATATTGTGTGCATGCGAATAGAGGTGGCGTTTTATTTGATAACTGGTTAAAAAGTGCCTGGTCCAAGTAGCTGGATTTCCCAACTTCGTCCTTCTGATTTATAGCAAAAAGAAAAACTCTTAGAATAATGTAACGACAGGTGTCAATTGCCCAGTTTTGCCACATACCACTGGTTAAACTGGTACAGATCCAGTTGCTTCATTCGTTCCAGGCAGACACTGTCATTCTATAAATCGTTGTCACTGACATCGTGAATTTGTGTCTTCCTCTGGACTTCCTTGTCTTAGCTTAATTGGTTTTAGACAGATGTTGGGCAGACGAAACTTTGTGGAGATAGACAGCCAAATGACCACGAAAGTCGGTGTTTGTGAGAACCACAATACGCGGTAGTTATATAGCACTAGTTCACCGAAACGAGTGAACAGAATCTGAAACCAAACAAGGCCGGACTGCTAGTTATATACTTGGTTGGAACCGCCACACAAACTTTCGGTTAATCATACGTATTTCTAACAGGTGTGGACTGACGAATATATATCCACGACTTATCAACTGTAAACTACAAAGACGTACCTGAGTTGCCTGTGGGTAAATCAGCCATGTGGTTTGTGACGGTAATCTCTTGTGTAAACAGAAAAATTCGAATGACTTAGGGCTACGTGAACTACATATGCGCGAAGGATACTGTTCCGTTTTTCGCATGCACGAAACGCACATCTGGTTCAGTTCTGTCAGAGCTCCATCTCATCCTCCCCACAGATGTTGTGAGAACTAACCATTTTCGTGAACGAAGTACCAGTCCCGCGGATTCCCTCCACTTCAAACACCGATGTATTCTGAATTCGCACATGCTATGTACGTAGGTGGCATGCGTGCTTTCTATTATATATATATATATATATATATATATATATATACGTACATGAAGCGTATGTGTAAGCCCTCAGCTAGCTTAATAATCCCAAGAGTTTATCGGCTTCCAGATTTTGCAACATCAAACAGCCAAGAAACACGAGCTCTATGTCACACTATTTTGCATTACAACGGGTGGGCTTAGGTCGGCTTCAGATCATCAAGGTCAGTTGTAGGCTGACGGAAGAAATGCGTATAACTTTGTGTAGTTTGGAGGAAGACCGTCTTTTCAGATTTGACCAGAGCTATGGAACAACATAGTAACATTAGGATCAAATGTTGACCATCTGCATTTTGAATGCGCGAGGTCTATTTTTCCGAAAATACTCCGTTTTTTTGAATTCACATTGTCAAGTGGATGTGCAGTATGAGCGATGGTGCTTCATGTAGTCGGGCAGAAGTGTTAAAATTCAAGCTGATCAAAAATTTCCCCAATTAGTAAAATTAACAGGCTTCATAGGAAGTTTACAGATGATTAAAAACCGAGAAGGCTCATACACAGATGGATGTGTTGGTCGGTTTGGTGAAAAAGGGCAGTTCGGAATATTATTCCAATTTTAAAATATCAGCAATTGAAAGGCTGAGAATGAGACAGTTAGAGGATAATATCAAGCAACATGATGTACAGCGGCTGGTTGGCATTGAAAGTGAAAAGTAGAGGGTTTCTTAAGTTTACAGCATTGATTCTGATGGACAAGTTGTTACAGTACTTCGTTTAGTGTTCCCAATATATTCTACAAGTCAACGCTTGAATTCACCTACCGAAGGCACGGTTATGATAGACTCACGTACAGTGTCCTTGATTGGATACACTCGGGCGCCAAACGACTACTCTTAGCAAGTCAAACGGTGCATCTGTTTCTGTACTTTTGACGAGTCACCCCTGAGTTCGTTATTTGGAGCAGGCATAAGCGTGGTTTGTAATAAATTTTGGAGTTGATGGACCACGTCATAAACCGGAACCACTCAAAGACTTAGCGTGTGATAAACGCACAATCGGTACAGTAATAAGGCAGCTGAAAATTATTTCGGATAACATTATTGTGGAACTGTTGTTAACTAAGCACGCGAGTGTCACGTGGATAGATTGTCCAATGAAATAACATCATGGTTGACAGTAAAACAAACATTTCACTTGTGCATAATCACAATCTCTGAGCGAGGCAAATGTCAGTTACAGCCCCCTGTATGGGAAAAACCATTTCTTACTAGAATACAGTGTAAAACTTCTTAAACTAGCCCCGATTTCTTCATTAAACCGGTGATACACACGTCAGTAGTATGCCTACTCATTAGTAGTGTAATTCAATCGCTTATCTTTTGCACAGAACAGTGATAACCTCTTGCTCTCCTCAAAACTGACCTTTTGTAACTGCAGGCTTTCGGATGTATAATGAGGTAAATTTCAGTAATCATTAACCCGAAGACCAACCAGATGCACATTTGAAGTAGTCGTCAAAAAACCACTCGGTTGTTTCGTTTTTCAGTCGCTGGTGCTGTTTAGATCCGGTGCCTTCTACAATGATGTAGTGAAGTGAACTATTATTTGTCAGTTTGATTTTATTTGTGTTGCTGAATCCTCCCTAATTTCAGTCAAAAGCTGAAGGCTTGTTGGAGCTCTAGATCTTAGGCTGTTGTTTTACAAGCACTGACCCAGTTTCTTTAGAGAAGGTAAAGACTATTGACTGTTGTGTAGCGTCACTTCGGACGAATATGGCTAGCGATATAAAAGGTTGTTTGTTTGGGTTGATTGGTCATTGTGACTATTCCGAGTAGACCATGCATACCCCTCTTGCTTGCCAGGCTATCTGGTTAACCTTTGTACTGTTCTTCAGTGCATCTTCACTATCTTGTAAAACCATCATCTGGAAAACTTCACATCCAGATAACTCGATAGGACGGATTCAACTTAGTCATGCCCGATTATCAACTGACAATGACAGCGTGTAGATGCGGATACTTGAAATACTCGTTTAATGAACTTAATTCATTTAAGCATTTCAGAAGACAGTCATTCTGCTAGAATCAACTAGGATTTGCATAGGCATAGGAACTACGATATTAAGTTATGCGAACTTGTCATTACATTTGGGTTTTACGATATACCTAATAAAGATGGATGTCTTGGCTTAATATTCAATCCCTGATTGTACACCATCCGACAAAAGTGACAAAGCCACCTTATTTAAAAGCGTGATGACGTAACCACTTTTTGTCGCAGAAGAACGAGGTTCAAAATGTCTTTCGCAAACACACTACTGTCAACAGCGCTTTTCTGCGTAAGGTCCATTCAGGTAAACATTTTGGATCATAAAAACAAACCTAATGCCTATAAAGAGCTATAAGAAAAACGGTTTGTGGTTCACAGCAAGTATTTCCGCTTATACGAGAATTTTTCCATTATTCTGCTCTTAAAACACAGACCAGTTTACATCTAACGTGTAGTTCTTGAGTGCATAAATGAAGATTCCATCTCTGTAACACTTCTTGTTACTGTAGCAGTTTATCGACACATACATTGGTTGCTCCGCCACAGTAAGATTTATGTTTGTTTGTCTTCATGACTTACTCTCTTTCCCCAACTAGTGCGTGAAAACCAATCGAGACGTTTGTGTTTTTCAGACAATAACATGTTTACTGATGAGTAGTCGGGGATTTTGGTTTATTTTCAAGTTGACCATCANCTCTGATGAGAGCGAAACTCGAGTCTAGTGCTTCTTTTCGAGAGAGGCACGCTGCGATCAAATGTGAGTGATGGTCAACTTGAAAATAACATGTTTGCCATATCCGTTAGCCGGCCCACAAGTGGCATGACACTGACAAAGGAAATGCGAGCTAACGTGATGGTCACGTAGAGTTTGGCTACAGTTATGTTCGTTTTAGATGTAATCAGAAGTGCATGACCAGTGCATAATCAAAGCCGTCTGGCAATGGTAAGACTTTAAGAAAGATCTATATGCAAAAAATCGAGGCTTCGGTAAGATTTCCAATCAGTGTTGATAGATTTCAGCGTGAACTGATTCAGGAATCCCGCCGGGGCGGTTGGTCATTTGGCCTATTAGTGGATCTTGTGTGAGACGGTGGGAAAGATGGGTAGCAGAGTCTGTTGCTGGTTCGGATCAAAATTATCAAATCTCCCAAGCTACTCAATAGTACTAGTATAATTGTTTCGTCGATGAAAGGCATCGGGCTGTCTAGATACTTAGAATCCATGTCACCAACTGACGTGTGAACCGCCTTACAACCTTTGACAACATAAAAAACTGGGATGATCACTTAATTTTGTCAATCTTCTGTGATCTATCGATCATTCGAGTTTAATTACCCACTAAAAAGGGAAACGTTTTTACAGCGTGATTTGGTTTTGGTGAAATGAATCACCCATAAAATTGTGCATTTCGGACACGAATCAGACAATTTTAATTTGGAATATCGTGGTGATCGTTTGTCAGGAGGTGTACGTGAGTTTCTTTTTTCCTGATTCCAAGTGTAAAGCAGCGTTACTGGCTGAAATGTCCTAATTCTACGACGAACTGTTCTCACACGCGACAGTACTTGGCACACGTACATAGAACCGGTAGAATCGGACCTAATCAGTGGCACGCATCCTCATTAAACTCATTTTGGTAGAGATCGAGTGGTGGAAAGCAACCACAAATTAAGTGTTGATCGGATTGTTTGTAAACATCAAGAGTATACTGTCGGTAAAACTATAGTCTGCAAAACTCTTCACTTGCGAGTTATGGTTTATGGTGGAAAACAAGTTTCATCAACATAGCAATAAGTTCCATCATTAGGTTCGTAAAATCGTGTATTTTCAAACACCTAACCAAGTCGTTTGCCATGTTTAGGCTATATTATGTCTAGAAATTTAGAATTGATGGTTTTACAAAGGCATCTGTTGAAGACAATTCAATTCAAAGGTAGACACACAGCTATACCTTCTTACCTTACACAACTAGGATACTCATTATGTCTTAAACAACAGCCAGATAAGCAGACGGTCGTTTTCCTTTTCTGGACAGTTATCTTTAAAGCTGGTCATATTTATGGTTACACACTACTATGTCTACATTGACTTCCCTTGATAGTGCGTACTTTCTAGGTAGAAAGGTTCCAATGAAATGGATGGTCTTAATTGACCTCCGGGTTCACTAACGGCGACACAACGCAAATTGTTCTGAGCTGTATCTCGGTTGATGACGTGCAACTGCCGTGATCTACAACCATGGTTTTTGAACTGACAGCTAAATAGATGTGTGCTTTGGTATGCAGTTTTATTAGATTACTTTTAGAAGACTTAGTATTGTTATCCTTGTAACTGTCAAGTACTGACCGGAGCAAAGCTTCATTTTTATCCATACCGGGATCAGTTTGTTGGAACAAGTATGAGAGTCCATCCTGTGAACCCAGTTGTCGGCGATCGTTTGAGATCACCCGGCTGTCGGTGTTGAGATGAGGGTACGTGCTGTACAACATGACTAGCCACATTCGTGCACGCTGCTTGCTGTTAAATTTCAATTTATGAGTTCACAACTGACAGAGCAGCACACATGGGTTTTTTCAATTATTCTTACCAATATGATGTTCATTCACTTTGTTGTTCGTTGTGCAGTGTAAAAACATCCTAATTGTCTTACAGTGCACAAACGATTAGCACTTTCTTGACATGAACGCATTCGAAACCTATCCTGGAATATGTGAATCTTCACTACTCGATAATCCTGATTTTTTTCTTGATGTCACAATGTTCTGGTATGCACCCGCAAACCAATTCCTCACAGTTGGTTTGGACTTTGAACTAGATAAAGTTTCATGAAGCCTAATTCTGCAGTCTACGCGTTATCGGCAGATCCGTATGAACTACTAGGCTACCCAAGCAGCAACATCAACTGTTCTAAGTGGGCAGATTAAAGCACTCCGCTGGTTGCACAAACACACCCTTTCGCCTTACCAAGTAGCACCTATGACGTCCACAATAGTCGGGATTATGAGATAATCTGAAAACCGTCAGCTAGGACAGACTGTGACGGGCCATTTAAGTCGTCAAACTAACCAAAGTCACTCCAGATCGTTCAGTCATAAGGTCTAAAAATTGCAGTGGGGCTGTTGCTTCGTGGCTTTTATTCTCAAAAACCGTCCTCTGACCACTTTCGCTCACTCATTTGCAGAACGGACCAAAGAATGTGATCTGAATAAGGGGCCTAACAACGTTACACACTTCACATCGGATGATCTGGCATTGATCCGCGTAGTTTTAATCGTGAATGTAAATGAGCCAGTGCAATGAGTTACCGTTATGGTCACACAGCATGTAACACATCCGGTTTGCGTTTCAAATATGGTGGTCTGTTTGAACTTAGGCATTGTTCCCGCTCCACGTTTCCCTCATATTCGATAGAGTTGTGTAACAGCCCGTGAACCTAACAAGATGACCCACTGCTCTCGCATAGCAAAGACCTTGTGAGCTTATCGGGACTTGATGTACAACATGTGACGATTACCTCAATTCATCGACTGTACTTTTTTGACTTCCAAAAAGTAGTTTTAGCCTGTTTGTGGTACTTTTTCATGACGCATTTTCAGCTGATTTACGTTTATGAACTGTATAATTTTCATAGTCACTTTTCGAACGGAATCGGGCTAATTACTTTTCTCACACTTTCACCTGTAAGATTAATTTTCTTGCTAAATGGCTTTCTACCGTTCCCAAATAGTTACGTGGTTTCCTAAGGAAGGAAACTGTTTGGAACACAGTTAACTTTTGTGAAGACGTTCTGATGAAACATACGAATAGTAATACCCGTGAATGTGTTCCAGGGGACATGATTATGATGAGGTACTCACCGCTTGCTATTCAAACTAGTAAACAGAAATACTGAGTTATGTACAAATAAATCATTACTTTAAGTGGCTCAAAATTTGCAAAGGATGAGATAGTCCAAACAGACTTCTGAAGGTGGGGATGAACATAAAAGTCACTGGTCACCTACCGGTTGGGTCTACTTTGAATTTTCATTGTATGTTCCGTTTTCCTCTTATTCAGATTTCTGTGGTTATCAAATACATTTTCAAGAATCCGCCATATACCTCCTATTCTATCCTAAGTTAGAATGTAGCGTGTTGTTTCTCAACAGAAAACTGTTTATCTGCTAGTAAACAAATTGCAATCAGTGGAAACTGGTCATTTTATTTATCAGTGAGTTATCAACGATGTGACAACTTCCGTTCCGCTTGTCTGCACATGTCCACCAAATCTAGACTTGTTGCATGCTGATTTCGAACAAATGAAAAGTACAGTCTAGAAAAAATTTGGGACAACGGTGATACATCTCAACACTTTGCCAGTTTTTCTTTCAAGATGAATTGTTTTGAAATAGTTATTCATTTGTGATTGACCAGATTTGTAAAAAATTTGTATTCTAGTGAATGCAAGTTTGTACTGGCCTGATTTATAATGTATCTACTCTCAAACCCAATATATACATAATTAGCCAAACGACAATTTAGGTGAATTCAGCAGTGTATCCTTCGAAGGTGGTATGTTTTCCGAAAGAGTCACCAACGTCCTCGTCATTGCTGGTGACAACAGGACAGTAGAAGTCATTACCGGATGACTGTAAAACAAACTAATAATTAATGAAAAAGAAATGAATAACAGCTCAGTAAGGGGTGAAAAGAAAAGAGCAAATCAATGCATTATTTTGATACACGGGATTAGGGACTTGGAATAGCCCTAGGAATCGTAC
>QNGE01000111.1:192961-221034 GCA_008508345.1 Paragonimus westermani
GGGATGGATCGTTGGAGGTTAGAATGACATATAATGGTATTCGCTACACGACGGAACTGATACATGGTGTCTAGAGCGACTGGAGTATCCTCAGAAGAGTTTGGTGTGCAAATGAGTGTTTCCGTTTCTAGTCGTGCACAGACGCTTAAGTAGTGTGTTGGTTTCTCCAATAAAGCAACCTTTGTGTCATCCGCCTTCTGGATTCACAACAGTAGCAGCTGCCGCATTCTCGTGGAGTTTTCAACCAGCCCACTTCAACAAGAAACACTGAACTCAAGTCTTACCCCTAACACAACTTCTCACTAGTACACACCTTGATCGTGACTGAGTTTCGAACTCCGGCCACGCCATAATAGGTAGTTGTACTGGCAATTATGTAAGTGGCCTCATAGTAGGCAGATGAAGTGTCATCTTAAGGGGGACCCAATTTCGAAAAATCTGGACTTCGGTTGGATTCAGATCACTCAGAGAAACGGCGTGATTGAATGCAGCAAGCATTCTGTCAGTTGAGCTAGGAAGCCAGGCCGGGTGATCGGAAATGCAATATTTGGATTCATTCACCAACTAATTGACACCAATGAGACGAAGGTCGCCTGTGAACGTTAACGTTCGAAGAAATAATGATTTCATCCTGTGAAAATCCACGGGATACATTGTTTCCATTAGACCGTTCTTTGAAGAATTTCAATGATACACATCTGTTCTAGACTGAAATGAGTAGACGAGCTGGACTGTTCAGTTAACAGACATCCATGTTTGAATAGTGAGAAGACATTGCTAATTTGTAGTGGCATACGTATCCAGATAGACCATATCCAACAAGCGCTTTCAGGCCTAGGACATTAGGGCTGACCGGTGGTGAGAGTACAAACCATAGTTTTCATAGGTATGGGTAGTTGGGTGGTTGCCGTATGTGTTGTTATCCGATCAGTGACAAAATATCAACTGATTAAAAATCATATAGTAGTCTCAAAACTGGGAGGCCATTGCACGAACTTTTTAAAACTGAACTTGGTAGGAGAAGCAATACCACTGAGTGCAGGTTGATAATCGAATAAATGAAGTGTAGAACGACAGAGCGGAATTAAACATTAACCAAAGGGACTAAGCCCACCGTCATTCTCATACACTGTTCACGTTGTGAAATGTAGTCCACAATATGCGATGATTTGGTCACTCTGAGCAGACCTGATGTGTGAATGACCGGTTTAAGATGTAACTTGCATAACCCACATGGCGAATCGAAGTCATCCTGGAGCAAATGGTACTTCACGAGTACCTAATTAATTCAGATTTACTTGGAGATTTCATCAGAAGCTAAAATTTAGAGAACAAGATTGTTTACGGTATGTCTTCTCCAGATCAAGGCAACTGTCGGGGAGAATACGCTAACACCATCTTGCTTGAATGAGGACCATACAACGATAAAAGACTACCAGCAAAATTGTGGTCCACCTAGTTGACTCGGGTCACAGAACCAATGTGGATGCCCCATCATAAATGTTATACCAGAAGTGTGAAATGTCATATCCCGGCCGCTGCTGAGGCTATCGGAATTCTGTTGCGAAACTCTAATCTGTGAGCACTGAAGCTACTAAGGCCTGCCGTCGTTGGAACAGATGACACGAGACCACAACAACCATTTCTCAAATCCTCAAATAACGCTGGACTTACACTGTATCAGGGTCTACGCAATTCTGATTTGATAACTATTTTCATATTTGTCGTGTTGTGGCTGGCCTGAAGATGATACCAAGAACGGGCTTGTTCACCACATTTTGACTTGCCATAGACAACGTTTAAGAATATCGAAGATGAACAATTGGTGAAGGAGTAGACCATTCACATCTGAGGAATTTTGACTCATCGGCTCCGTGGTTGAATAGACGACTGTCTGCATCCCATTACACTCGAAAGCTTGGATGTCAGTCACGACTGGTTTGGAACTCTATGCAGCATGTAAGACGGTCAAGCAGTGGTGGGTGGGTGCAGTGCTTTTGCGGAGGGAACGCTTACACAAGCAACCTGTTGCATTTGGTGATTCGATTGTCTGCCACAGTATGCAGACTACGTTAAGCCGAGTCAACAAGTCGGACCGGGTGTCTGGTCATTATCACAGACGTCGATCGTAACCAGGTGGGACGGCTTACCATCTAATTGGTTCGTTTGACAGGCTGGGTGCATTGAAAGCGATCAGAGATCCAATGGCGTGTGTGTTTCAAAATGGCGCACTTGGAAAGGTCGACATCAGACAAGCAATGAGTTATTATCGGGTCATGATATTGGGAATAGCAATACCTACACACATACACATACACACTCGTTAATCCCGATTGGGAAATGTCACGTCGCTTACGCACTTTGCCCTGCCCTGGGCGAACTAATGGACCTTAGTGTTGTTCAGATGTGATACGAAAAATGCGGAGGTTCAGTCATCCTTGTAAATGTGTGGGTGAATCCGTTCACCTCCGGAAAAATAGTCATGAAATTTATCGACCACGCATGTGAAAAATGCAGTTGGTCGTATGTTAGTACTGACTTCAGGAGTTGAATAGCACATTCTGGGGAGTAGAGTATCTGTTTGGTCAACGCTTGACCACCGTGGACTGCAAAATGTCGAGTCAGCATACCACCAGTTGTAGTGAGGCTTGGACAAAGGAAGGAATTTTCTCAGATAGTAATTTTGCTGGTTGAACCCTAACACGCAACTTATTGATTAATTTGTTGCAAATCCTAACTCGGCGAACATTAGTGAGTATAATCTTAACCAGGACAATATTATGTGGTCATGCGAGCTTGTTTAAGAAAAGACACGAATCAATGACATAGTAAGCACTACACCGATTGAGTTATTGGGCCCAACTGCACCTGTTACAAAAGGATATATTGCTTCAGTTGCTCGTTTGGGTTCCGCTGTAGTCCAGATGTTAGAATTTTTAAACACGGTTCACTTAGTGGTGGTTGAGAATTTTTGAACTGGAAGAATCGTTTTTTGGTCAATCGAATAAACTGGCTCATGTGGAAAGGAATGAGGCTGTGCCAGACCAAAAACTTCAGCACATGCAAAACTGCTTATGAGTAGTGGTCAGAAAGTCCGCTGCTTGCTTCTATTTTATTAATAATAGAACAGAGTTATAAATATTTTTCTGCAAAACCTTCAATGGCATCAACACACCTAATCCGTCTGATGCTGTGAGCCAAGAACGTTGGGTTGCAAGAGGATCGTTCATACACAAAGTTTATGGAGAGTGTCTGCATCAAGAACACCTCGAGCACATAGCACATAATATAAACATAGCATTCTCGCATCTCCGCGGTTGTTCATTTATAGAATACATCAATTCTTGCGGGATTGCACTTTCGTCTCTCATGTTGTATTTCAGCCGATTAATGCAACGACAAAATGAATGTTCTTACATGACTACTCATCATCACCACAATACAGCGAACGAGTCGTTTGAGTTCCAGGCAACAGTCATTCTGCCCCTGGGCCCCTTTATTGGAGGATATTTTAACAGTGTCGTCATTTGCTGAATTCGGTTACAGGCTTCACACATATATTCAGAAAACCAAGGTGATTATTTAAAAAACGGCTTAGACATTTGAATCGGCCGGATAAGTTAAAATTACATCATTCACAATGATCTCTTCTCATAGATTGTTTACTGTATTCTGAGTAGTGCCTCTGGTATGGATGACAGACGTTAGTTGGGTTCAATATTTGCCTCCCGCCCACCCTTTTGTTAGACTTTAGGTTGAATTTTCAAGTCGCTTTGTGACATTCATCAAATTATCCACCCGTTATTCTTTCACAATCTCCACCACGGATCATATGTGCACAAAAACTTTGAGACTTTTCTATCTTGTAATCTTTCTATGAATCCCAAGGTGAAACTCCTAACGGTACGCACTTATGACTTCAGTAGTGTGAAATGACGAGTCAAATGGTTATCGTTCCATCAGAACGGTGGGTTTATTGTTCAATGCTTGTTTGTTGGGCAACTTGGGGCTAGAGACAATCTATTTTTAAATAGATGTGAGCTGTAGTACCGGCTAGACATGCATGATTGTAATGCGTGTGGCACTGAAAGCGTCTGAATGCTACTCACAGTGAAATCTGGAATCGGAAGGACATATGTAAATGAGGACTGAACAGCGGAAGTATCATTCACTCGTCGACAAATGCACAGTTATGAAGACCAGCAAAGAGGAACTGTGTTCAGACACAATTCGGACCGGTCTACGAGTTGCTGTATTTCACACCGAATTTCAACACAAGCGAGTCAACCAAGGCAATGCTGACGAACATACCAGACGTATCATTTGGTAAACAAAAACTTTCTAAACTACTCTTACTAGGAGGGTTATGCAACTTAATGCATTTGTCAGATTCTTACTGAACAGAATAACTGACAGTCGTCGTTGGCTTTGTAACTTAACCTCATAAATCGTCATTCTCTCTAATAGGGACACTTGACAGTGGTTGCGAGGAAATGTGAACTAACATTAGGCCACACCAGAAAGTTGTTTATAATCTGATGGGCTGTCTGGAAGTTGGCTTGGTATAAACTGAAAATTATAAATTTCATTGCAGTTTTTGTCCTCATACAAACTGTTTCGTGAATGTCCCAGGTTTTGCACCTGTTAATTTATTACCTAACGACTTCCGTGATGTGAACAGCAGTTCATGTTCACAAATAGCAAACGTGATCCCTCGTCGATCAGATCTAACTGAAGCAGGTTCAAGTGATGTTTGTTTCATGTTAGTTAATTCTTTTGGGTTCGAATAAGAGTCATCGTTCACCTTTGTCAACAGTATAGAACGAAATTGTAAACGCAATTTGACCAAGTTACAACAGAGAACAGGTATAAGGTGGACACACATTCAATCCCATATCCACAGCTCGTTTGAAAATGGGTTGGTTGCTCTCATCTTTCCCCCTCTTTTCTAGCCGAGATCGTCCCGCTTGCTCGGTTAATTTAGTTGATATCAGCATCAGTGTCTAATTGAAAACGGTTATTCGTGGAGCCCATCTACCACTCGACACTAGGCAGCCAGTGTCGTCTATGTTTGTCCACACGGAGTACAGATGGTGAAGGCGAGATTCTATCGTGTTAAGTGTGTGATGTGAGCCTGTTGGGTGATTCCGGCTCTTAGCTATCTTCCTGGTTGTTCATTTGAACAGCGATTTCATACCAGTGGTGTACTCCCGCTTAGAATATATATATATATTTCACGGTAGTTGTGCATCGGAGAGTGAGAGTAACACAACATATTATTTCCCACTCGCATCGTAAAACCACGAATTCGATTAGGTTACAATGACCGCAGTGGCGGCAGTGAGAGAACGGTAACATGGCTGAACGTAGTTAGTAGTAGCTGGATCATAGCAATAGATGTAATCCCTGTGGTGTATCATCGCACAGTTCGTGTTCATTAGTACAAAATATTTCTGAGTAAAAGGTTCTTTCTGATTGCAACTTATCTCACACGTGCGGCACATGACATTGCAGACGTTCTTGTGCTTTTCTAACCCTGATTTGTCACCAGATAATCCTGTTTTGTAATCTGGACGGCAGCGACATCTGTCAAGTAACCAAAGAAATCCTATCCGCAATTTCACGGACTCTATGAACAATGTTTGTGATAGATGTTAATACCAAGTTTTTCGTGACTTGACAACATTCTGTTGAGCAGGCGAGACACAACATTTTGACAGTATACATTTCCTACAGTCACCGTAACAGAGAACACTGGTTACAGTATATCACATTGCTCACCTTTTTTAGGATGATCTAGTCCACATAGGATTGAATTCGACACGATGCCTTCCTTGTTACCGACACCGGTTCTTAACTGTTCCATCACTATCCTGTACGTATAACACATGACGTGGCATGATACCGCACTCATTCCACAATTCGTATTCATTAATTTTTTCATACATTTAAAATAAGGCATCTGATCCGTTAACGATCGGATATTATCGCATGCTGGTTCCGATTTTTTCTCGTCCTGTTCTATTAAACGACACAGAATTGCTGCTGATTAAACAGTGAAATGCACGATGGCTTGATAGTGTACAGAACGAAGGGGAGTACTGTCAACTGCGATGAAAACTGAATCAGACACTAAAGAGTCATCCACGTAGTAGAAACCTTGATGACAATGCAAGGACACCACCCTGCTTCATGCCAGTGACAATGTCAAAATCATCAGAGGTTGATCCACACGATAGTACCTCCGCCTTCATCTGTAAATTCAAAATTCTGATCAAATTGACAAGCGTACCTGGATGTCCAAACTTACCAAGAACTGTCCACAACGCCTCTCTATTCACGGGCTCAAAGGCCTTGGTGAAGTCTACGAAGAGATCATACAGCAGCTGGTTGCCTTCCTGACACTTATACTGAATCTGTCAAACCGCAAACACCACATGGATCGTACTTCAACTCGCCTGGAATCCGCACTGGTCCTTGGGTACCTTACCCTGCAGAGCGTCTGCATTCATTCGACTCAGAAGGAGTCATGCAAGTACGTTATCTGTTCAGCAGCATACCGATGTTGTGATAGCTGCCGGAGAATTGTTTTTTACTAATCCTTAAACATAGATGCAAAGAAAGCCTCCTTGAACTCTCGTGGCGTTAATTCCGGCTCAAAAATTGGAATGAACCAGCTGGAGTAAAACGCGCCCAAACGTCGGTCCACCATTGCTCAGTATTTCACCTGAGAGTCCATCACTCTCCACTGCGCAGTTGTCCAATCGCTGTGTGCAACTCCGGTAAATCTGGAGCGGGAGCAAATGAAGAGTTGATGGCCTGTTGCGGCACTGGTAACAGGACAGTGTAACAGGCTAACAAAGTGTTTACACCAGATTTTCATGATGTCCCTCGGCCGGGTGCGCGAACAGCCGGTGTCAAGGGCAGTCAGTGCTATTGTAGACCGGACGGTTGGGCCGAAAATCTCCTTAAGCGAGTCTCATAAATCCTTGTGTTGTCAGCCATCGGCGTAACCCTGCATCCACTCATATCACTTCTTCCACCAGTCGTTCTTGATTCCGCGAACATGTTCCGTAAGTTGACGATCACCCCGGAATGTCGCTCCCTTGTCTTCATTGTTCGGCACCATTGTGGAAGCGGCAGAATCTGCATTCTCTCGTTCGAAGCTGAAGATTGCTGCGTTGTTGTCGCCGAGCCAAACCGTGCGTTTCTGACGTTCAACACCCATTGTCTCGGTGGCTGCTATGGTTATCTTTTTTTGAGTTGTTACCACATATCCTCTGGGGCGACGGGTACAGGAGTGTCTCATAGACGAGCGGAAATGGCAAGTTAGAAAACAACCTCCGTCTCCCAGTTCTCAAGTATTTTTTCAAGTTGACCATCACTCACATTTGATCGCAGCCAGCCTCTCTCGAAAAGAAGCACTAGACTCGAGTTTCGCTCTCATCAGAGCTCGTCAGTAGTGCATATCCTTGCCACGGCCGCGATTTGAACTCCGGTTGTTGCAATCATGAGGCAACCGAATTGACCACTGCGCCATTGACCTCACATCAGGCACCACTGAATCATCAAATCTGAACGCTCAACCACTCTCGCTTGTGAGCAATGATCAGGTTGCCCGATCGTCTCGATCGTGGCTAATGTGAGGTCACTGGTGCAGTGGTCAACATGGTTGCCTCATGATTGGAATGGCCGGAGTTCAAATGGCGGCCATGGCAAGGATATGCACTACTGACGAGCTCCGATGAAAGCGAAACTCGAGTCTAGTGCTTCTTTTCGAGAGAGGCTGGCTGGAAAGTATATCTGGATACGAAGTCTGCGATCAAATATGTAGTGATGGTCAACTTGAAAATAAACCAAAATCCCCGACTACTCATCAGTAGTTCTCAAGTCGCTTGAAATCCAACTTCTGCCGTTGTCCGGTGGGTCTACAATAAGCAGATTTGTAAACCTAAGTAAACAGTTTTATCCTGGCCAGCCTAGGATCGGTGCTACATTAAGCACCACGGATCACTCGCGTGACGCGCACTTTGCGAATATCGCTGCACAAATCATGCAATCACACAAATGATGTCGGTCGATTCGCGGATGAGTCCACGTCGTGATGTCGCCCACATCCAACTGGAATCGGGTGTTTGTGATGACCAGCTCGTGAGTAGCACACAGGCAGATCAGATGATCACCGCTTTTGTTCGCTGAACCAATTCTGCAGGGTCCGAGCACTCCCGGCCAGGCTGCCGACTCGCGCCTGACCCAAACGTCCAGGTCACCCAGAATGACCAGTCGGTCGCTCACCGGTGCCGACCAGATGGTGGTGAGCAGCTGATCGTGGAACTGATCCTTTGTGTCATCAGTGTGGCACACAGTTGGACCATAAACACCAACAAATGTAGCACACTTACTTGGGCCGAGACATAGGTGCATGGGTAGTATTACAGGGCTGATGCCATGTGGTTCGCCTGTCACCAAAGCATTGGCTGCGAAACAGACACCATGCTCCCAATCACTTTTTGCCGGGTAGCCCATGCAGTAGAAGGCGTACCCAGCACCTGCTTCTCGGAGCTTACCTTGGTCTTCATGTCTTGTCTCACTCAAGACTGCTAGGTCGTTGCCATACCAGCTCACCTCCAAAGGAATCAGGGCGGTTCGTCGTTCTGGTCGTTCTGTGATGCTGCATCCACCCAGCAACGTGCACACATTCAATGTACCAACGGAAAGCGCCTTCGTCTCAGAGAGTGCCTCAGGTTGGTCATCGTGTTACTGAGACTCGAGTGAGCAATATCTGTTTTGGGGTTCATGTTGGTGAGGTCATTGGGGAAAAGGAGGGGAGAGGGTTTGGAACCAGCATATTTTTGCCTATCCTCCCTAACAAATAGGGCTACCCACTTTATTCTGCGTGATGACCGGTGTGGTGTGGTATTCGGCTTATATCGTACTTGCAAAAATTATGTGGGTCTTGGATACTGCCAAGACACCGAGACCTAGACAGAAGAATGATTATGGCTCCCAACCAATGCATTTGGCTCAGAATTCTCTACCGCAAAGCAGCAGGTGACACACACGCACACAAACACACAAACGTAACAATATGGACAACCAGCAACAAGCAAACTGTAATAGCTACGCACAGCCTCGACTTCCACACACTTGTAATATTAACACGCACATAAGATCAGTGGTACTTCAGGGACGAAAAACACAACAGAAAAGCCAGACTCGGCAGGAGCAGAAATCTGGTCGAAAAAATGGAACACTAACGTCATTCACATCGAGTCCAACCGCCTTTTGTCTGGCTGCTTCTCTTCGGCCAGTCTGACACAGCTGAACCTGGAAGGAATGATGTCCTAGTTAGAATAGCCCGCCGGCTCAAAGCAACACACAAGCCTGTACACTACGCCAGTGTGGCAGAAAAGGTTATATATATATATATATATATATATATATATATATAAATCGAAAGTCACCCGTAGTTGATTTTGGATCTCACACTCCTATAGACTTTTCAGCCGAACCTTTTCGGAAAGAAGCACCCCATTCGAGTTTTGCTTCAGTTAGAGATCGTCATTACTGCATGCTGTTGCTACGGCCGTGATTGGAACTGCGGAGATGGCCTCGTAAGGCAACCGTGTTGACCATTTTCCAGTAAACAACGATCGGTATGTTGTACAGACTTGTCGGTAAGTGAAGACAGACTAAAATTCCACATTGGTGTGCTATGCTAAATAAACCAGCGCAATATGGCCATAGAATACTCTGGCTCCATTGGTCGAATGGAAGGGAGTCAGTCCGTGACTCCAGGTTGGATGATTCACAGTTTTCTCAAGTTAGGTCCATCCGATGAAATAAAATAGCGATCATTTTGATCAGATGGAGAGGGTTTGGAACTGATAATCACAAAAAACGAACTAACTGCAATGTTCCTGATTGTGACATTTCAACGTAATATCATAGGCCTTATCTTGATGGTTGGCCCGTTACATTTACAATGTCGAACCGTGCTGGGTTTCTGCTTTCAGTCCCATTCAGCTCTTATTAACCTGAGGTATGAAAACTAGAAACGTAATAGATCGTAAAATGTCAGAGTAAACATCACTGTGAATTTTACCATGTTTAGCCAACTGATTTTAGTTCGCGTAATATCAAGTTTGGTCCATGATGGAATTCTGGACAGTTTTTTGGTGACCAGTTTGGAGTTAACCTGTTAGAGGATTTTGTTTTTGGTACTTTTAAAAAAGGATGCATCACAAACCAAATTACTAGTAATCTGAAGGAACAAAAATTCTTTAAATAGGTTAGTCAGCGTTTCGTTTGCACCATGTCAATGGTATACAGTCACCATTGGGTCGGATCACACGAAGCTTGGCACATCCGAATGTGTCACTATATAAAGACAGGAAGATTCGGTTTCTCCGTTCGAAACAAGTTATCGATCCACATAATCGTGAATTGTATGTTCCCTGGACATGTCTGTAGGATCGAGGGCCAGGTTACACTTTGATATGAATAGCAGACTACGGCAACGAAAGCTGAACAGCTCTCTCAAGCAGGATGTCAGAATGCTCAACCGGCTGCTCATTTTTTATCTGGTGAAGATTTTCTAGCTTTCGGATATGGGTGGTCGTTAATGTGTTTTTATCCTAACACATCCTCCCCAGCATTGCATCGCCAGCGTGTAGAAATGTGTTTGGCATTGTCTGACACAGTGTAGGTGTCAGCCAAGCGGAACAAACTAATCAGGTACGCGGTTGAAATCCCAGGTGCAGCGGGTTCAACAGCTACTTGGTCTGAACTGCGCAGAGTGGAATGGTGACAATCTACCGAAGCGGAATATCACCGTGAACAGCAGTATGCGTAGACGGTATTTCCTGCCTAGACGACTGCTTTCATACTAGGACTGTGAAAGTCAAATTTAACGCTCTGTTGATTCGCACCATTAAACTCAGGTGGAATTTTGACTTCAAATGTAACCATATGAACCATACGGTAGGAGGTTTCAGGATGAGTTATAGCAGAGCAGAGATCGGAAGCTGTGACTGTCGTGGAGCTACATATATTTAACACAAAACACTGGTCGAGTAACTACTGACAAGTTATCCGTAGATTTACAATTCAAAACTATAAATGGAGATAAGTTTACAAACTTTTGTTCACTGCTTTTCTGTTGGATTTATCTTCGTAAGTTGTTCAACATTCTTGGCTTTTTGTTTGGTAACTACTCGCCTATTAGGAATCTTGACAGCAATAACTAGACACTCCGTTTCACACCCAAACCGCTAGTCATTTTGATGTGGACAGCTTCACAGTAAAGTGGTTCGCAAAAGATATCATGATTTCGAATTAAGACATTATTTATGAATATCAGGCTTGAATTTGTCATTTTTCCCCTGGTGGTTATGACCTCTTTTTATACAAACATAGAGTAAGACTCTGATACACAAGTTTGCGACGGTGTACTAACCAATATTCGGCCGTAGACTAGACTTGACAGAACCATCGCATTTAGATCTGCATGCACAACTGTAAGTAAATTAGGTTTGACTGTTAGGTTCCCTGTAGGACTACGGTAGAACGTTAAATCTTCACGAACGCATCTTGCGTTCCCGTTCAATTCTGCAGTCTGTGAATTTACTGAAGTCGTTTCAGATGGTCTGGTAAACAAAAAGTGACGGGATCGGGTGACCAACTCCCAGTAAACAAAGTTGCGTGGTGTAACAACTGGAAACTGCCTTAATTGGACACTGGAAATCACCTACCAGATAGGGGCAAACAGAAGACAGGTTTAGCTTGGGTTCCGCGAACTGTATTCAATGAAGACTATAAGGGATGTAACAAATCCCATTAAAAAATGAAAAGAACGGGAAAGGTAGATATAAAATAAAGCCCAAGTTTATGTCTGGTAAGCGATAATTCTACAAGCAGAACATAAATAAACAAAGTGAACGATTTTCAGCAATATACGCTGAACGTCAATCACGACCGATTGCATTTCCGTAGACTTTTTTGTTGACCTCTTTCGAAACGAAGCACTGGTTGCATTTTACTTAATTCACAAACCGTCAGTAATGCATGACCTTGCCATGGCAGAGACTTCAGCTCTGATCATTGATCATTGAGCCACTGACTTCTAGGTGCTTCGTTTGGAACTCGTTTAAGCTGATATCATTCTATCCAGAGCTTACTCTGAATACTGGCTGAAAGTAGTTAGGTGAAAAGTGTTCTCTTTGGCAGATTATATTCAGCTATCTGAACTGCATGCTTAATCAATATTTGACTCCCGTTATCTAACGATACTTTGTAATGTGGACTGTTCAAGTAAACCGGGGAACAGAGTACCCTTGTGGGATTGTTCAAAATGTCACTGCTGCAATGGGCCAAAACTAGTGTTGAGATTTGGCACAAGATTACCCGTGCACTGTGTAACATATATATTCACATATACGTGACTCTGGTGTAAATGAATTCAAAATTTCAGCCCGATTTTATCTAAATATAGGGATCGTATGTCACCAGGACATCCTATCCCATCAGATCATTGTGCAATCAACGTGATCGATAGACATCTTAGTCTAAATGCGAAGTTTATTGGCTCTCAGAATGGCTTCTAAGCCAAACTCATAGAACGTATGTTACGTGAAGGCTTGAAGTTTTTATGGCTGGTTCAAATCCGGTTAAATCCCTAATTCTTGGTGGATGGACATCCGCCCACACCAATACAAGATTCCACCCTCAGTTGGTCTTTTGTCCTAAAGATTTAAAACATGGTTGGCTACTGTCAAGAAGCGATCAACTCAGCGTCCTTCCAAAGTTGACAAACCATGTTTAATACGGCAATATGTGAGTCTCATGAAAACTGAAATCATTTCCTCCCAGACAATCCAAAATAGATAGTATTAATTACAACGCATGGAATAATTGGGTCAATTTAAACCGTGCAGTAAGTACACCGATGAGCTTCATAGTTTGAGTATAATTTTTATGGAATATTACGAGACAGTATGAGAGTATGAGAACGTCTGAGATGAAATATACTACTCTCATGTAATTGTCATTATGGGCGAAATGTGCTGTCATCCCTGTTTCTACTGTGTGAAGAAAACTGATGAAATTCGTCGGGACGTTGATTCGACCTGGACTAAACCATTCCGAGCGTTAAATTCTTAAATGTTTTGTTTCAAGGTAGGCTGGAGCCTAGATGTGGTTTCAGTTTTGATGCCCAGTCCTCGGAAACGGTAGATAATTTTTCACGTGTTTGAATTTATTTCAACATTGGTAGAATATACAGTCATCTCACAGTGTCACCTAAGAAATCTATAGCGTTAGTGGGCTCTCTCTGTTTTCTACTATAAGCAGAAGCTGTTATGCAAGCGTACACCTTCGGTTAACCCTTTCTGGCCGTTCTTATCCTGGGAATACTCAGTTCTGGTTCGATGACATTTACAACCAATAATCAGTATGCAAAGTGTCTGCTATCGATCTGCGGACTAGCCTCCATTTAGTGGCTTCCAGCTTGACCTGATTGACTGTTCGAACTTCGAATCATGGGCTACAATCCGTGTGGGCATTATCGTTCGGTGTTTAAGGCTCTTCATTTAACAACGTAAACCGTTTACGGTTTGTTTCTTCCTATGTTGGTGTGCGGGATGGTAAACGGTGACTAAACTTGATGGGAAACGACCGGAAAACAATGGACACAATGGAAAGGTCGTCACGAGTTATTGATATACAGGTTGGGAATAACACAACGTTTCGAGCAAGTTGTAATACTCTACGTTTCAACCACCTCGGGTGGCCTTCCTCAGGAGTGTTGTAATCGATTACAACACTCCTGAGGAAGGCCACCCGAGGTGGTTGAAACGTAGAGTATTACAACTTGCTCGAAACGTTGTGTTATTCCCAACCTGTATATCAATAACATGTTGAACACGACGCCCAAACTATTCAACTTCATTCGTACTACATTTGGTGCGGATATCTTACAGTCGTCACAAGTTGTTTAACGGTAGACACGAACGAACAAGATTAGAGAAAGCTAAATCCAGTAGAGAAAATCTGAAGCACTTACACGGCTATAAAACCTTGCCAATCCGTTGGTAAAAAATGTGCTATTGGTTCTAAGGTGCCGTTCGCTGTGCGGATTGTTTTCATCATCATTGGGGAACACCGCCCTGTGAACCAGTTCACTTGAAGCATAGTACTTCTGCTGGGCCCGGTTTGCTGACCTATGTAAGTCAGAAGTTGACGATCGATTGGAACGTGGTAGGCGGACTCAGTAGTCACGATTTCGTTACACGAGATTAAAAGAAAAATTGCACGTGCAGAAACCCAAGGTTGCATGGACATCGTCACAGTGCTGAGCTATGATGTTTTGGTCTGTGCATGGACTCTTTTCTCGTTGACCGGAAGGTGGAAGCTGATCACTGCTGCGCACATCGTTAGGGTTTTGAGCTGCACGGTCAAAATGAGCGGATATTTCAAGATGATTATATTCTACCTAACCGACATAGCCTCGTGTACTATAAGAATTCACTTTTTAGGGAGAATTCATACTGTTACTCTGTTACCCTGGGTTTAGCGTCTAGTGAGGCAAAGAACTGTCCAGTATCAGAGACCTGCGTAAAAATGAGGTAATGGACGGACGACTGGTACTCCGTTAAGGCCAGGTGGGCTCTCGATGTGGAAGTGGGTATGTGGATGCTTAAAATACGGTACATCAACAACGATGGTCGTTATCTTCTCATGTCATGTCAGAGTCATCTAACTGGTACTATACACACTGACCATTTGTTTCATCCGTGAGCATAAGATATACATATCTATTTGATGAGAACTGAAAATCAGTCCATCTTTTATCTAACAGTGTTGACTTTGCGACCTCGAAAACGCTTTACGTAGATCATCTGTTTCCTTCTTAACTTGCATTGGTCTATCCTGGACTTAACATTCTTGTAGTCAAGGTGTAGCATAGGCTCGGCGATTGAATACACTGACCTGAAAGCTTGCTCAAGTTGGGCGTATTCGACTATCTGGTTGAAGCCAAACAAGGACCTTTAGCTGAAGATCTAACGAACAATCCCAGTTAGTGGAACTTGTTGTTTCTTATGTCGCAAAATGTTTGGTGGTTCATGCTTCTCCCTTTCTTCAAACAATCCTCACAACTCCTTCGCCTATCTTGACACCGACGTCACTGAGCGAGATGTATGCAGATGTTTATTTTTTAATGGATGGAAGTTCACAGGTACTTTTTTTGGACGTGATCTCAACAAACTGGGTCTTTAATCATTCATAACATGGTGAGTTAGTTTTAAAGTTGCGTAATACTTACACTTGATAAACATTGACGGCAGTATCTCCTGAGGACCAAATTTTGTTCAACGAATGATTGTGAATTAGCTCTTTCCTCGAAAAAGTCATTTAATTTAAGCAAAACCCCGACGTTCTATAACAGACGTGATTTACTATCTGGGCTAGAGGGAATTTTATGCCTGCTATGAACACTAGTACGTCTGTTTGCTGGTACTGAATAAACAACTGCCAGGTGAACCAGAGTTTTGTTTTAAAAGCGTATCGCTAGCACCAGATGGGTGAGTCAATGGTTTGCTACAACCCTGGTTTAAACCGGAACAACGACTTGTTCACCGTGCATGTCACTTGTTTCACCAGCAGTCTGCGTGTTTGCGTCCGTGTATGGGCGTACTCGATAGATATTTTAGACATCCAACAGTGGTCACGTGACAGTCCTGTTGGGTGTGACAACTATGACAGGTGGAGCTAGGAGGACGGTAAAAACCGGTCGTGATTTCTGGGTTGAAAGATTCGTAAACTATATGCGTATGAGCATGGGTGTGTGCACCCGCATACATCATCCGGTCCTCCGGCGTTTGAGTCAGCTGTTTTTTGCGTTCATGCAGTACTTGGAACTCCCATGCGCGATCACACGCACGCACCTGCACTTCCTTCCAACCAGGATAGACAAAGCGTAGGCTATTCTTCTGTATTGCTCCTAACAGTGATGCAGTTCGTTCAAGTGGTTGGCGTGAATTGAAAATTTGCTCCAGTTGTGATAGAAGCTAGGACGGGACATGCTAAACTGCAGATTAGTTTGGGGAGGTCAAGGTTTACCCAGACAGACCAAGCGATCGTAATAAGGTGAATGGAAAGCTCTTCCTTTTATGACGCATGAAGAAACACTTGCATGATGCTCTTCGAAAGAGGCTTGCCTGAACCGGAACAGGTTAAACAACACTATATTATTTCTCTGCATGTTCCAGTAATACAACTGTGTAAACAGCTGTTCTCCATACTTTCAATGGGCGACTAAAATTATTTAAGGTACGTATGAACTATGCAGAAAACTTAGGGCAAATCTTGTAGATCTGTGAGTATCTAAGAAGCTGAAGTTGATCACAGATTACTGCTGGGGAGGAGAGGCTTGCAGTGGATAAGTGAGGGTGGTACGCATGCTGGTCATAAGCCAAGTGAATGCGCATGCCGAGCGGTTCATTCTTACTTGAAATTCCAACAGTCAAAACGTATATAAAAACTACTTTTGGGTCGGCAGACATGAACATTAGAGTCTGAAGTCAGTAGCTTTTAAAACAATGCTTTCTCCGGATAAATCGGCAGAATGCAAAGATTGTCGTGTTACTTGTATATTTAGGCACATTTTCTCTCACTCTTTTCAATCACATACGCTAAGTGAAGAATGTACATTTAGACGCGGGAGCCCTTACGGACAAAATTTTCAAACTGATCACAGGTCACCAAATCAAGTGATTAAAACTGGTGATAATAGACATGGATTTAGATGTGAGATGAAAACAAAGAATAGGGATAGAGAAACAAGAGTGGGAAGAACAGGCAAATTATGTAACATACTACCAAAGTGGCAATGGACTCATAACCATCTGTTCTTGAAAACATAATGGTGAACACATGAGTTGTACATTAAACGCTTCGGAAAAGGCTGATGCATGTTTATTTATTGTCTGACGAATAACACAGAATACTCTGACAGGATTTACTTGATGGCCAGACTCATGTAAATACACTGTTTGCAGTTCCACTTTTGACACTCTAGCCATTTGAAGAGGTGCGTCGAGGTCATTTGCTGCCAACGTGCAGTAAAAGTACACTCAAAAATAATGTTTGATTCGACGGTTGTGGGCACCGGAAACTTTCTCAGAATTGATGGGATGTGAGTTGTTTGGTGGGACTTAGTTAACTTGTTAGTGTGAGTTAGTGTTGCTTTCGTTCTTTTCACCCATGGACAGTGCTACACGGCACCGTTGCAATAATTGTTTGGGAGTCGAGTGGCTTAGAATGCTTGTGGACAAAACGAACTGGAAATCCATTTTGGATGAGTTTGTTGGATACAAATAAGCCGCTCAGAAATATGTTCAGCCCAACAGATTTTAAGAATTCGATGACACAATTCACGCACGAGCCCAACTGTGTATGAAGTTGATGTAAAGCCCTTAAAGTGTAGTAACCAGCCATTCCATGTCTTCTTTCGGAAAATACTTCCTAATTAAATATCCCTGCTGGGGGTAAGTTTGAAGAGTTGAGTTGAGCGATGAGAAGATGTATTCGTCTTTCGTAGATTCGATGAAATGTGGAATGATGTCAGTTATTTTATGCTTATCAGCCACAAACGTGTATTTTGCAATGTGCAACAAAATGAACCTGACTGAAGCTTTGCTATTCACGTGTCTTGGAGCGAGCTTATGTACTCAAAAGCATTTCACTGTAGCGTTAAAGCTGCTACGGTTCTGATTCATTTTGGTCATATTATGTAGTACTCCATTTTTGTTCATTGTTCTGACTTAACATGATGTATTCAGTTTGTTGCACATTACAGAATGCATATTTGTGACTGCTGAGAACACAAGAAATGTTATCAATCCCCAGTTTTCGTCTTTCGATTTGTGTTTCTAAGCGGATTAGAGGAACTAAGTGTTCCTGTGAAATGTGTTGACCCATTCGACAGAACATATACATTATGTCCTGTGCGGCGTCTTCGGGACGAAGCTGCCAGAGAAGTCCTGAAAATATAATTACTCTTCCAGACTATTTGGAAGCTTCTCTAAGTTCGTGTGAGACTTATTAGCTTAAAGGGTTAAGATAAACCTATTTATAGATTGCAGAATCCTTAAAGTTTCCGTTGTCTGTTTGAATTCAAAGGGTGTAAAATGACGGATTGAGTTAATCTTGCGCAATACCAGAATGCAATCCGGTGCTCGAATTCGTTTTCATACGACATATTCCAAGAACCAAATGAGACCGAAAGGACCACCTGAGGTTTTTCAAATCGATCAGAGCAGATTGATCATCCATTTTGGTTTCTGGATGAATATCCCGCTTGCGTTGGAGATGAACTTTATTCTGCGCTTCAGCGAAGTCACATAGCCTTCCATCGAACCCGAATAATTTAACAGTGAGTACTGAATTTTACGTGTAGCCACCACATAGACTGAATAAAATGAGGGACCAAAGAAATGTTCCAGAAACTGGAATGGTCACACAACGTTCTGTGTTGTTCAGCTCATACTGTGAATAATTCTCAGGTAACTGGCGATTAACGATTCCTCTAACACGCCTACTGGGAAATAGGTGATTAGAATGCAAAAACGCTTCGATAATGTTTCAAACTTTCATCCGGTATATAACCGGTTTGTACATTGAATTGTGGACCTGACATCAGGTACCATTGTTCTTCCTGGTTGTTCTCCCGTTCGATCTGGTGACAGCGATTGTTCTACTCTGCTGAGTTGATGAAGCAGAACCACTGACAACGTGAAAAAGCGTGTGCGTTTTAAGCTGTCTGAATGCAATGCAAAACTTGCTCAATATGTATCCGATGGAAATCAGCTAACAAGAGAAGTCTGAGATAAGGACGACGAATAACCAGATATCGGCAATGTGAATGATTATTAATTGTTCGTCTATGTGAGTGGGTGGGTACGAAGTTACATGTCTGTCTGTATTCGCGTCCACTCCCGACATCAATAAGATCAAAATGCGTTGTGTACTCCACGGTCTGCTAAAGTACTCACTGAGTTATGACAGGTAGGGTACTAGAGTTGCACACTGTCGTTTCTCAGGCAACTATTCTGATGACAATCTTTCATCTTAAATACCATGCCTGTAAACTACGGGATCTTGTCAGTAGGCACAAATAACACACACGTTGTCGGTAAAGAGTGCGACTAACATACGACAATCTGAGTAACGTCAAATTACATGCTTTAGGAGGCACCTTTGTTTGAATCATTCAAATCGTTCTGTTCGTAAAGACCCTGAATTTTCTGGTTTGCTCACCAGTTGAAAACTGTTTTTGTCATGTCATGCAATCAAAGAAACAGACACATTTTAAACCCCTTGCATGTCAGAAGTGGTGAGTCCTGAAACGTTGTAACGAATTGTCCATGGGCTTTAACTAGGACAGAACAGATATTGTGCTTTTAGTGAGAGAACAACCGGTTGAAATACACACCAATGGCTATCGAAATCTGTCATTTTCGAAGAGTGGCCCAGTGTTTCAGCTTTTACATTGCAACGAGCTACTTAATATACTCTGCTTAACTGTTCAAACCTACTGTGTACTCCCATGGTCACACGTAACATCGCAAAAATTTTGGGCTCTGGCCTAAACCAGATGTCCATTCCGGACATCTGGATGTTCGCGATTGTCAAAAAGTAAATTACTTTTCTGAAGAACTCCAGTGAAACTATCGTCCATCCCACACCTCATTGATTCGTTTGTTCGAAAGTCCGAATCTCTTCCAGAGCGAGAGCGTTTGTTGGAACGGACTGGACGTGAAGACCGACGAGACGACCGCGTGAAGCACGTTGAATCCGAACACGTACGCAACGGGAATCGTGCACCACTGATCGACGCGGTTGATCCCAAACCAGAGTGAGCAACCATGGTGAGCGGTTGCTGCAGGCACATACGTGAATATGTGCATGTGGAGATGAAGAGTGGTGTCTAGTTCTAACTTCAAAGTTTCCTTCCGGTTGGACATGCTGCTTTCTGTGTCCGCAACGATGATTTCTTGCACTCGCTTGCTCACACTTACAGAAATCGCCCCATAGCTCGATATCATGTTATCAGGTTTTAGAAATGGGTAATCATGTTTTTACCTCACGAATGTTACCAAACCCAGATAGGACATAGGAGAGAAATCTAGGTTCGAACCCACAACCGCGTGATGGGCAGTCAGTTTCATTATTATCGAGATATTTCAAAGTATCTCTATTTCACCTGATCACATTGTGGCGATCCTTTGAACATGAGTTTTCTAGTGGCCATAGGAATCACTGAAACTCAACTAAGTGAATACGATCGTTTCTATGGAAACCAGAATCCACTGTTATTTATCCTTGTTTTGTTGTTTAGTACAGAAATTCCTGGCAATTTTCTGCCGCACACGTGGGAAAGACTTGAGTGCTCGGAAAACCACGTAGGGTTGGCAGGCATTTCCACATAAATCTCATCATTTGTGATTTTTAATGGCCATTTTTATTCACAATGTATGTATGCTGGCTATCTATTCACTCTCCTTGAGTAAACAACCTAACATGCTGTTTTTATTGGTGTTGTTGTTGTTGTTGTTGTTGTCATCGTGGTCGCTGAGGTCATTTTTCCTGATTTAGTTGGCCAAGGATCACAAGAATCTCTGTGAAATTACAACGTCTGAGCATAATTTGGGAAGCTTCAATAGTGGTCGTGTGTAAGTACTAATTCAGAGATGAAAAACAGTTTATTCCCACCGACCTAGAAAATCAGTGTCATGGGCATGGTGGGTATATAACTAGTGACAAAGTTTAAATTTTGTGGTTAATCCTCATTCTTTGTTTACCAGAACGCATGTGAAAACAAATTCTTCGGCTGTCGTAGAACATGGTTACAACTTAAAAACCATCTACACTAGACTGTAACATTCACAGCTAGGTAAACCTACCGGTTAGCCCATTTCGACAAAAGAGTGCTAGTTTCGATTCTCTGCTATGACGTAGTTCATCTGTCTACGTCTGCAGTCATGTTTTGACCCTCATGAATGTGAGAAAACCACAATTACTGTTATGCCTCAGTCATCTAACGGTAGACGCAACAGAAGTATTCTGCCCCAGAAACTGTGCACTTATGAATGTATATTAACTTTGTCTCATCTTCCTGTCGTAACCCTTTAGCCAAAGCGTCGGCGACTGGCCTTACTGTCGTGTCATATTCTACTGCAACAAATCAGTTCGTCTCAATTTCCCCTCTTTTTTCAAAAAAACTCCTTACTTGGTAGTCTGCGGTCTTGTTTTCAGACAGTCACCAGTGATTTACCCTATTCGCTACTTGCGACAGAATTCCTAGCCTGAATGATAACTTGCCAAATATCAAGGTTTGTTTTACTGACGTGCACTAACTTTTATTTGTTTCCTGAAATGCGTTTGTGAAAATAGGTCAGCAGGCCACACTTTTAGCCACTTTGGCGACCCTCGCCATCAGTGTCTGTCACCCTGCTGAAACACGGCCTCAAGATTCTAGCTCATCACAGAAATGTCAATCTCTGTCAGCCGCCTCACCATGCGAGTACAATGTGCGTTTGTCTGGAGACCTTGCGGTACAAGCTACTTGTCAAGCTGACGTCGAAATTGTCTTAAGCGCATACACACAGAAAGCATTGATTGACTGGACATCAGTCAACAGCAGCCTTTGCGCTGTCAGACCCAAAGGTACGGTTTAGAGCATCGAGTGGCATACACAACAAACGTTGTCTGTTTGTTGATGTGGCATATGCCTTCACAAACTGTAGTCCAGACGCAGTCAAATACGATTTTTTATCACCAGCTCATCAACCTTCTGCACACCACGTCGCATAAAGATTTTGTAGAAGTGGCTGGAGACTTGGTCACTCAAGTAGGCAAGCCGAGCGCTGAAGAGCGCAACTTAGGTGGTTTGCAATCTTACGGTACTCGTCGATCACAAAGGTGGGCGTTTATTAGAGCTCCGTACTGATAGCGGTCTGTTTCTTGTAAGTGCCAATTTTCAGCGTTCGGACCTCCGTGTGTGATTGAGTGATGATGGTGATCAGTAGCACACATACCTATCACGGTAGGAACAGGAACTTGGTTTACGTTTTTACGAAGCAACCGTGCTGAACACGGATGAATGAAATCGGAGCTTTTGTCACGTATCAGATTATCGATTGGATTTAACTAAACAGTTAATGAATCACCCATCGAGACCATCGGCTTTTCTAGGCCATGCTCACAAGCGAGTATAGTCAAACATGAGCATATAATTCGGTCGTGTCCAATGTAACCTCTGTGGGGTACTGACCAACACGATTATTTCGTGAAAACCTGGTCGGACTCTGCATCTCTGTCGTGGCAAGGATACGCATTACTTACGAATTCTGACGAAAGCGAAATCCGGATTTGGTCTTTCGATGTTCGCGTACAAGTAAATAGCAACATAGTAAAGGGATTGTTGTGATATTTGCTGCCTTTAAAACACAAAGTAATCCACAAAGGTGAAGTATTCGAGGCTGACGCAAAAAACGGGACACTTACTCTGGGTTACTATCGAAAGATGCACACTTCTTGCAGTCAGGTGATTTCCTTCAAACTGAGTTAACCGAAAGGCCTATCCGAATACTAAAGTTACGATCAATTGTGAATGGTGTTCAGTTTGAAACGAAAACTGGTCCTCCTCAGGTGGATGTCGGTGAAACTAGCACAGTAATCCAGGTTGTTCACACAAAAGGGCTTAATAGTCGTGACAACGACGTGAAATGGTTTATAAAACGTCTGACGTATTTTAATGAAACTCGGTGGTAAAACATAACATGAACAGGAAGAGACCAAATTGCGTGGACATCGAAATACAAAATACAAAACCGTTTAACACCAGACGCACGAAGTATTCAGTTGTGACGAACTTCGATTTGTAGTTGAATGCAAAAATTTTCCGGTTATTCTTCCAAACTCAGCTGCTTTCAGTTTTTCTGGTAGATTATTTGACAAGACCCATCAACGTCGGTGACGCACAATTAGGCCGTTTTGATATAAAAAGAGGTATATGTTTTGCCCCTTGAGAAGTAACTTAGATGTCATACATAACGCTCAGAATTTCGTCGCACAGCCAGCTTTACAGAGCTGAGGGAACGACCACAAACATATCCGTGATGATTTATATCAGATGATGCAAAATGTCTGATGGGACAACCTGTTTCTTGTTTGAGAATGTTCGAGAATTGTGTATCGGCAAAACATCATATTACTTTCATTCATGTTCTAGTCGCCATTAATCATCCAACGTAAACAACTCGCGAATTAACTAGTAGAAGTTTCCACATTGCGGGCTAAACTGCATTGTGTGCGAATGTGATGAGTGGGAAGTGCGTCGGAGTAGTCAAAATAATGTGTAAAACATGGTTAACAGGGCCGTAATTCATGCATACTATGCGTGACAATATTTTAATCTGGACTAGTTTTGTCAAAATGGTTATCCATACAAATCTTTTGAATCCGGTTCACCTGATCCATTATTGTGAATTTGGCCATTTGGTTTTCAGTGAGTTAAGTTCTGTTCACTACTGTAACTATTCTCGGTTTCCTGCCAAGAATATGATGCCATTATTTCGGCCGTCTTCAGTACTTCTGTATATACGTTTTGTTGGTCATTTAATAAGATACAGCAAAATGAGTGAGCTTGCCCAGGGTAGTCAGCTCGTTTTTATGTGCTTCCTTGTCTAGGGACGTAAATATTCGCTGCTACGCATGAGGTAACTCGTCAGGAAAACTCAGGAAAGTTGGAGTGATGGTAGTTTCAACATAGTATAACTAATTATGATGAAACTCTGATGATAGCAAGCTTACCGCGCATGTTTCTCGCCGATAGAGGTTAACCAAATGTGGTCTGTCTTATTAAGTTTCGAAGTAAGGATTGAATCTCATGTTCAGTGTTTCTTAAACAGCCACTGTTAATCAAGAATGCTGCACTTCACACAGTTTTGTATGCTAATTACGGTTACCAGTAGCCTCAGCTTGGTAAAATTACTTATCAAGTAATGATACACAGACTTTCCTCGGTTTACCCTGAAAGCTTTTATTATACATGCAATTACGCAGTCTTGCTTCAGACAAGGAACCTTCCAGGCGCGGTTCAACTGAACATTTTATCACCCTCTATCAGTGAGATGACTTGAGACTCGTTTTAGTCGAAATCCGACGACGAGCTTCAGATATCCAAATTCTATATAAGTTGCGTCGCGTTTTTCTATTCTCTTGCCAAATTCACCTCTTGCGTACATCTTCAAAGAACCTGTGATTTCATTTAGGAACAATTAATCCAGTCAAATCTTTGCTCGGTGTGAATTGTTTACAGTTTAGGTTCGCACAAAATGACAAGATGTAGATTTAACTGAAAGACTTGTTTAAACAGTTGACTCCAATTCAATGATTTTCAAAGTAAGTAAATGAAAGCTGGTTCTCATTAGTTACTAACGGGATCTGAGTGCGAAGGCTGCGATCAAATGTGTGATGCTGATTTTAAAATTGACCAAATCTTTGACTACTTATCAGGGGTTAACGAAACTCAAATGCACGTTTGTACCTCAACGTTTCAAATACGCCCATCACGATAATGAGAATAAACACATACGCGAACACATGTTTACGATAATTCATCTTCAGGCCGGTACAATTATATAAGGTGTTAGCAGAGTGAGATCGAGATATCGATCAGACTTATTACAGAGAAACGAGGTCACTGGCCAGTCAATTGGCGATGGCTTGATTGGTCGGTTACGTCACGCTTGTCCATTGGTTTGACCGCGCCGGTTGGTCATCGATCCGATGGATTTTTGACCATGGTAGGTGCAGCGTCTGAACAAACCGTTTTTGATGACATAATATCGGATTCCTGGGAATCACGGTCGGTCAACAGCGCTATTCTCGCTCATCTGGTTGAAAGCGGGCATCAGGTGAAAACTGACAAAGCTTCCAAAGTGGTATATCACGTGCCACGCAACCGATCAAAAGCTGTCCGAATTAGAGCACTTTGTACTGCCAAGGCTATCGGAATCAGGCTGATTGACCAACCGGCGCGGTCAAACCAATGGACAAGCGTGACGTAACCGACCAATCAAGCCATCGCCAATTGACCGGCCAGTGACCTCGGTTCTCTGTAATAAGTCTGATCGATATCTCGATCTCACTCTGCTAACTCCTTATATAATTGTACCGGCCTGAGGATGAATTGTCGAAAACATATGTTCGCGTATGTGTTTATTTTCATTTGTACCGCAGCTCTTGTGTAGTGTCGCGCCAGCGACATTACCACAATTCCCGTGTGAAAATACATTTTGTGAATTCAGCTACTTGCAATTAGATAGTAGTAAGCTACTATAGAAAAACCCCACATTGGTTGTTTCATTCAGAAGAAAGATCTGCTTGTATGTTCATGTCTCTGTGCTGGTAGGCGCCGGACTGTTTATAGGCAAAAAGAGAATGAAAATCAGGTCAGGTAGAAAGTAAGTTCAATACATTTTCTATCTGCGATCACTTCAGCAAGGAACACTAAAATATACCGAAACAAAACTCGGCCAGATATGCCAGACTGCGCTAGTACAGTGTTCATGAGAACTTGTAATGCCGCTTGTCTCTCACGTGCAGGCCGATCGACTACTATTTTAAAGCCCCCAACCAATTCAGGTACGTTCACAGGGTTGGGCAATGCGTTCCAATGTGGGCAGGCCCCTAAAGGTGGAGCAGTTCTGTCCACAAAGTAACCTGTGTGTTCCACTACTCAGACTCAACGAATAACCTTTCAAACGTTCATCTTTATTTAGCGGGAGGTGTATTAGTGGATAATCTGGAGTTTGGGGCATTTGGTAAATGAAAAGCAGGCCTTCCCTGAGACGCGTGTAACTCATTGAGAACTGACCTAATTGTGTCAGTCTTTCCGGGTAAGGTGTTTCCTGAAACCCACACTTTCAAGTGTCATGTGTTTTTAAGACAGGGACAAAGGACCTATATGTATGTCTGCCGATGTGAGAGGATTATGCTGACGAACTTTGTTGGAAGCACTTCACCGCAGAAGGTTCCGCAAATTCTTTTTAGAAGGTCCCGGGTATTTTGTACTTCTTCAGTCATGACGACACGATTTGTAGACAAACGCAAATTGTCTGCCACCATGGCTTTTAGGTCTTTTTCGTACACTAACACGGACAGCTTTTGTTGTCAAGGTAATAATCACCACAATTTTGATGACGAACGCGCATGACTGTACACTGGTTGGCACTGGACAAGCTTTTTTCCACGGACCACAGATTTAAGCAATTCAAATCTTCTTGCAAGTCACTCACATCTTCCAGGTAATCTAGAACCCACCAGAACATTTTGTCATCGGTGTAGAGCAACATCAGCGATCTGACCATATCTGGTAGTTCAGGAACGAAGATAGTGAATAAAAGCGGCCCTAAACTTGATCCTTGCTAAACGTCGCTGTTGGCTGTGAACCAATCAGACAAATTTCCGTTCACCATGCCGTTGGAACTACGTCTAGTCAAACAATCCCTTAGCCAGGTGAGTAAATGCTCATCAAGGCTATAGTCATTCATTTTTCCCAACGGGATGGAATGATAATCCCTACCAAGGGTTTTAGAAATGTTAGGACAAACCACGTCTATGACCAGTCCTGCCTCTTCAACTTTCATCCAAACATCACGAGCAGACAGCAGATTCGTGAACTACGAATATCCCTAACGGAGGCCATGCTGCTCCTTGATGATACGTTCGAGGTCTCTAATCTTGACCCCGAGAAAGTCAACTAGTAAACTCCCAATTGTTTTAATGACCACTGAACATAAGCCTGTTAAACTCTAGTTCGGTGGCTCATCCCTGTATTCACCTTTGCATGCAGATGCAGATATGAACTGTTTCTGGGTTTTCCGTAGACAGCCAGTTCACACGGAACTATTGAAATGTATTGTCAGCCTTACTGTTTACTCGGAGGTGCAGCTTTTCAAGACGACAAGGGATATCAGGTCTGGACCGGTTGACTTGTGGGTATGCACTCTAACTTGACTCTTATCTGTGACTACGAAATTTGAGATAATTCAGTACAAATGTTTTATTCCACCTGGAAAGATTAACTCTAACAATTCTGTGAACAATTCTTCAACCAGAAACACACACCTGACGAGAATGAGAGCTGGATGAAAGCGAAGCATATTGGGTTGGAACACAACTTTCGAATTATGTCTATTGGCAAAAGTGTCTTCTCACAAATCAGCATATCAGCGCCCTCAGATAGCTCAGCTCTAACCACAACTTGATGATGCTGCAACCAGCTAAATGATCGGGAACAGTTTTGATGGACAGGGTTGACTATATTAACAAGATGCAACCTATTCTGCATGGTTGTTTATGATTCAAAAAGGAATGAAGTCCAGACAATTCGGTAAATGTTGAGCAGAGTACCAAGAGAAAACTGCAAGTATTACTTGAAGGAAACTTCATCAATGAAGCAACCTTTAAATCCCTAAAGTCAATTGGAACCCAGGTTCTACAGCTACTTGGACTCCGGAAACTTCACACACCTGGATTTCCACTCAGGCCAAGTTTGTCTATGTCTAACTCTTCACAACATGAAGTAGCTAAGTGGCTAACGAAACTTCTGAAACCCATTCGATACCGAATTGCTCAGTTCTGTCTGAAAGATAGTTTCGAACTTGCTGGCTTACTTGAGACAATAAGTATTCGAGACAAATAGTTATGCTCTTTTGATGTGGAATCGCGGTTTACAAAAGTTCCCATAGATGAATGTATCGAATTCCTGATTTCTTATATGAGGGCGCACCACCTAGAAAGTGAATCAGAACAACAACGGCTGCTCTGCACCAAAAATGTCAGCTTTGCCTTCCAAGACTCGGGTAACCCGCTTGGCCCTAATCTGGCAGATATTTTCGTTTTTTTCTTTTCAAGTTGATCACCACTCACATTTGATCGCAGTGTTCGCATTCAGATAGACTTTGCAGCCAGCCTCTTTCGAAAAGAAGCACTAGACTCGAGTT